>PVIY010043178.1:0-20469 GCA_004026745.1 Myrmecophaga tridactyla
TTTTTTTTTTTTCCAATTGTCACCTCTCAGCTATACTTCTGCAAAGTCTCTTCAAAAGCATGAAATTGTTCTCTGGACGTTCTGTTAGAAAAATCTATATTCTGTTAGGCCTGCCCCTTGGTTACTGAATGATTCCAGAAGATTCAATGACCTTAAGAAAATAAAAGGCAGTCTCAAAACTTACAAAAGTGCCTGTCGATGGCTCAGAAAACTGAGTCTATCCCATAACTTCCCTTCTCTTCCTACCCCCCACTTATATTCAATATTCAAGAAAATAAGAAGCTTATTCAAATAATGGAATAATGAACAACTACCCCAAATACATCTCAAATTAAAGATAATTTTGAGGTTAAACTTGGAGATTTATGATTACCATAACTGAGTAACTTTTATTGAGTGTCTACTATGTGCCAGGCAACATGAGAAGCCAGCCTGGGCATTAACTCCTTCAATCCCCTCACAGCCTGATCAGAGTTTTATTATACCTATTTCCCAGATGGAGAAACTGAGGACAGACATAGTCCATGTAAAATACTCAAAGCCACTGTAGTGAGCATAATTCTGATTTTACCTACTCAGCAACCTAGCTCCTTTGGGTAACTGCATGTCCCCCATTCCACGAGGTCCTGGTATTCATGGTATCCTAACCCCCTTGGGTACTCAGAAGATAACAATGAAAGTACTTCACGTCCCCACCAGGGCCTGGTCAAAAGGTAGGCAAATAACACAAAGTAGAGCCCATCAGAATCGGCCCTGGAATAAATAATTGAAGATAAAAGTTGTACTAGGTGTGGCAAATGGTCTCCAAAGATGGCGCCCACTGAACCATGCCTCCTGGAATTCATGTCCTTGTATAGTTTCCTTCCACATAGAATCTGAGCAACGCTATGACTCAACTCAAACAAAAGAATGCAGCTGAAGAAATGCTATGTCCATTCCAGGTATAAGCCTTAAAAGGGCTGGAAGCTTCAACTTTCGTGCTTTGGGAAACCTTGAGTCGCCATGTAGGGAGTCCAGCAACCTTGCTGCACAGACCATGTAAACCAGAGGCTGAGAAACCTTTTCTACACATGGCCAGAGTAAGTATTTCAGGCTTTGTGGGGCATGTGGTTTCTGTTACAAGTCCTGCCACTGCAGCCCAAAAGCAGTCATAGCTAGCATGTAAAGAAATGGCTATGGTTGTGTTCCAGCAAACTTTATTTACGTAGCAGGTGGTTACACAGCTTGCTGGCCCCAGACGTACTAGGGCAACATAGGGAAGCCATACAGAAAGCAAAAGACCCTAAGACCACGTGGCCGGGGGCCGGGGGGGGGGGGTTGGAGAGGGAAGAGAGGAAAAGGGGTTCCAGGCAAAGCAAGGAATCATGAGAGTTGCTACAGTGACTGTTATTTTAAGCACCTTAAAGTTTAGGGTGGCTGGTTGTATAGCAAGGTTGAATAAGGCAGGGCTTCTCAACCTCAGCACTATGGACATTTCCGACTTGGTAATTCTGTGCTGTGAGGGGCTGTCCAGTATAGAACAAAATGCCGAGCAGCATCTCTGGGCTCCACCCACTAGATGCCGGTAGCACTCCCTCCATAGATGTGATAACCAAAAATGTCTCTGCAAGCTGCCAAATGTCCACTGGGGACTAAAACTGCCTCCAGGTGAAAAACACTGGTCTAAGATGAGAGAATGAAACTAAGGCCAGCAGCCAACTCCCCACCATCATCCAATCCCATGTAGAAGTCAAGCAAAGCAAAGAATAGGATGGGAGCAGGGTCACATTATGACGTCCAAAGGCCTTCGGTAATCATATTCATTATATTCAAATAATGAAACTTTTACCTTCATGGGTCCCTTCTTCCATAAAAAAGTGCCAGAATTACCATTTATTACTGCAATGCAGTAAGAAGGCACATAATCTAGGCTGGTTTCATTGCGTATTATATTCATTTTTTCTTATGCTTTTTTTAAAACAAATTAAAATTAAATTAATTCAAATAATTACTGAGTGGCTACTACGTGCCAGGCAACATGATAACTTGCCTGTGCATAAACATGGTCAATTTTAAATTAATAAAAATTGAATATCATGCACACTTTGTCTAATGGATAAGTCAACCCTGGCTGAGGGCAGGATGGAAGCCAGAAGATATCACTTAAGCCCCTGGAACCTGCCAATTTCAAAGATTGAGCCATCCCTGGACATCCCAGTTTCATGAGCTAATGAATTCACTTTTTGGCCTAAGCTAGTCTGAGCTGAGTTTCTGTCACTTGCAACCAAGAGACCTGACTTACCTGTTCTTCCAACTTAGAACCTAAGTCTTTCTTACTCCAGAACAGAGTTCTTACCCACTACCACCAGCAACTAACTCACTCTGACTACAGCATCCATCTAGTCTCCTTTAACCAATACAGTTTTCAAGAAAAAGTTCCCCAAACTTACACTTCCGGAGAAAGTTGCTCACATGCCTAGTTTTCCTCAGAGCAGGCTGACTGCATTCTTCAAAGAGAACAAAGAGGGCATCTAGTACCCCTTCTCGGGAAAGAGGAGACATCTGCTGTTGAGTCATAAAGAGTGGTTTCCCCTGAAAACAGCAAACAGCAGATGGAGACACTGTCAATAATGAAAAGCTTTGATCGATAACATCCGCACAGAGTAAATTACAAGCCATCAACTTGAGTGACTGTTCACAACGCACGCTATCAGCATGAGTCTCTGGCTTCAGTTCTTTAAAGCAACATCGACTGACAGCCATTAAGTTATCACTTGCACGATTCATTTCTATGGGTTTCTTTTTACCAGCACCTGGGGAAAAAAAACTTCACAAGCATGCCATTAATAAGAAAAGGCCCTTTATTCTTGTGGGTCTGAGGCTTGAATATTTCCTCTGGACCCGGCTGCTTCTGACTGTTATCACGTCTTCACAATAGGATGCAATGATTGTCTCTTTTTTCCTGTGTATCCAGAGGTTTGTTAATTTCAGTTCCTTCAATTCATCCTTTGGGCCATCTAGAGTTGTGTGAGTGTACTATGATTAAAGCCGAATTTATTCATGATCTAGAGAAACAGTTACAAACTGACAGGCTGTATCTAGCCCACAGACATGTTTTGTTTGGCCTGTAGTGTCTAAAATAATTTGAATTATCTGCCAATATTTATAAATTAGGAAATTTCACATGAAATTTGGGGTTTCTGGCTTCTCTTGGAAAACTAGTAGATCTGCCAACATTGGGCCCACATTTCTGCCTCATCAGAGAGAGCAGGCGTTAAATAACACTGCCCTCTCTTGATGGGGGATGTGTTCTGCAGTTCACAGCTGACCTGCCTCCCAGTCTTCCACCTGGTCCCACTTGACTCATTCACACTCATTACCTGCCCCCACGGGCATGAGCTCGCAACCTCTGGTCTACACCAACGGTTCCCATGTGCCAGTCCATGGACTGTATGGAAGTTTGTGTGCAGAGAGCTGCCAACAATTTCTTCATCCCTGTATGTGCATGCTGCTCCTCTATCAAAAGCTGGAGATTATTTCCCCTCCCCTCGAATCTGCGCTGCCCCTGCAACTCACTTCGACTAACAGAATGTGACATAAGTAACACTGGGCCAGTTCAGGGTTGGGTTCTAAAGAAGCCTGGCAGCTTCTGCTTTTACTCTTTAGGGAAGCCAGAGGCCATATAAAAAAGCTTGGCCTACACCAGGGGTCAGCATGGTATGCCTCATAGCATTAGTCTGGCCCACCACCCGTTTTTATAAATAAAGTTTTATTGGAACACAGCCATGCTCATTCACTTACATATTATCCATGACTGTTTTCATCTGCACAGGTGAATAGTTCTAACAGAGATCACAGAGCCCACAAAGCCTAAATTATTCACTATTTACAGAAAAAAAATTTACAACTCCTGGAATAGACTACTGAATTATGAAAATTTCATGGAGAGCGAGCCACAAAGAGCCCTGGGGCACCCTTTCTGGCAGTCAGCACCCAGATGTTCTAGCCCCAACCAAGGTCCCACCTGAAATGTAACCCCTGAGTGATGCCGGCTAATGTTAGAAAGTAGGACAGAACCGTGTACTTGAGTTTAGTCAACCCACAGAATCATTAGAAAAAAATAAATTGTTACCTTCAACCATTGAGTTTGGGAGTCTGATAATAGAAATATACATTTGAAAAACCTGGACAAATTATTTTTTTTTAAAAAAAGCAGATTTTGTGGTCCTATCCCCAAATCTACTGGATTAAAATTTTCCAGCCGGTAGACTCTGTTTTATTACCAAGATCAAGAGATTCATAACTTGGCCAGATTTGGGAAGCACTAGGTCACAAGGGGCCCTTATCTATCACTAAAGTGTCACAGTTCTGCCACTAACTCAGAAAAATAAGATGTTTATTCTGTTCCTTCAGTGAGTTCAGACCAACCAGCAGTGGTTCCCAAATACAGTACTGATTCTTAACCGGGTTTCAACAGCCTGCAGTGAAATGAGAGAAAATGAGCAGCACTCGATCACTTTCTTATAAAGTTAAAGGTATTCAAATGAAAACATGGTCCTTTATTCTATGATCTCCTTCCTCTCTGGGTGTTTCTCAAAATGGCCTTTCTTTATGAAATAAAAGGGCCAGGAGATAACAGGTTTTCCTTTTTCTGTCTGTTTTTTGTATTCTTACTCAGCAAAATGAAAAGTTGGCAAACCTATGTCGGCCTGGCAAATCTGTGAAATTTTGCTGGCTCAAAAATCCAAAAGTGTGCCAACAGTGGCCTAGAACTTGTTGGAAAGTACTGTTAAGTAGATGAGAGAAAAAGACACTATGACCCAGGTGGAAGCACTTGCTTAAATGAAAAACCAAATTGCTACTGTTTCTAAACCTGATTAAAAAGGCATTGTATGAGAAAGGAACAATATCCTCAGCTGTTCCAACTGTTAAGCATGCATCACACTTTTCCTGGAAGCCAGGGGAAAGGCATCACTAAAAAGAGATGTACTGGCGTTCATCTACAATCCCTACTGCTATGATGAAATTGAAAGATATACTTAATAAACTCTGACCCAGGCTTTGGAGTCACACAGACCTAAAGGGGAACCTGGCTCTGCCATTTACAGGCTCTATGATCCTGGGCAAGTCCTTGCCTCCCTCTTTACCTCAGTCTCCTGTTTAAAATAAGAATAGTCTTTACCTTGTTAAGAGGCTGAAGTGAGATAATCAGAAGCACATGTCTACCTCTGTGCCTGGCACACTGAGAGCCATCAATAACCATGATATAATCAACACATTATAAGTACTTAAGAAACAGTAGCAATGAGCTGCTGTAATAAGTTGCAGCAGTTTGGAAGTAAAACGATCAAGGGGCTAAAAAGTGCGAGAACTTTAGGCAGGTTAGAGACAGCTTATTTGTAAAAAAACAGCCCATGAGTTAAACTTGTGACCTAAGCTTTTCAATTTGTTTCCACTCCGATCTGTTTGTACATTCCCCAACACAAGCATTTTAAAAGATATTTTATCAAAAATATATTACTATTTATCACCACACAGGTATACTACCTAAATATGCTCCTAAATATAGTTACAGCTAAGTGAACAGAAATTTGTTATTACTATAATTAATACTATTTATACACTTAGTATTAACAATAGCTGCCACTGCCAAGCAAGGTGCTAAGTTTCTATATGGATTTTCTCACTTAATCCTCACAATCCTGCAAATTAGGTGTTATAACCTCTATTTTAAAGAATAATAAATGGGTTCAGAGAAGGTTAATGACTCAGCCAAGGTAAACACAGTTAACAAGTGCTGGAGCCAGGATTTGAATCAAAATCTTTACAGCAGTCTATATTGGCCCATGACTTATGAATACATAAACGAGGATCTCTACTTCAATAGTGTTTCCTATATATCAGAAACAAATGGTTAGAAATCTATTTGGAAATAATCTCATGACATGAGGGTTTAGCATAGTATTACACTTCCACAACAAAGGAAATGTTTTATAACTTGGCAGAGTTGTGGGTTACACAGGTGCATACACTTATAAAAATCAGTTTAAAAAGAGCTAAAAAGTAAACATCTCTTAAATGAAAAAGAAATAGGATTACACCTACAAACATTTTTGTTCAGAGACTATCTTTATTCTTCTTTTAATAAAAGGACAGAAGCGTAAAGGGTGAGAATAAAAAGATCTGCCTTCAAGGACGAGTTTAGCTATCTATTCCTGCCTGCACGGTGGCTCCTTTCCTCCAATGTGATTGGTCACACAAAGCACTAAACAGGAATTCTCTTTGAATATCAGTCTCTATACTATAATAAAATTAAAGGTTCCTGTACCATGCACCCAAAAACAAAAAAATAAAAAAAAAAAAAAAAACAAAGGTGAGTATCAAGGAGTTTTCAAACGTAAACATAGGTGAGCAGAGGCAGCAGGGCAGCAAGTTACCTGAAAGAAAAGATTCAGCCTGGAGGCCCGGCTGGCAATGGGCTCGGCAGCACCAGCGTCCAGCAGACTCCGTGCTCCATATTTGAACTTCAACATCTCTGCACAGGTGCTGAAGGAAAATTGGGAAACGTCAGGTGTGTACCGACAATCCCTAGCACCTGCCGTTTTGAGCAGGAAGGGTGTCTCAACCCTGAACTCCCTCAAAGAAATCAGGAATAGGGAAGTGAAAAATCAGACATGGGCTGGCCTTGGGTGGCTCAGTCTGATGATGGAGTGTAAAAACCAGACTGTAACTCACTGGAACAAGAAGTGATACACTTATCTGACATACTATCTTACTTATGGGGCTGCTTATTTTATGCCCCCTTTGGAATGTAAGCTCTAAAAGGGCAGGGAGAAACACCTAACCTGACACATAGTCGGTACCAGTAAATAATTATTGGATGGATGACACAAGCAAATGATCTGTATGTTGGAAGGGGTTAAAAAAAAAAAAGAGAGAGCAGGGTAAGGGCGATGACAGGTGTGTGTGCAATCACAGTATACTCAGAGTAGACTTCGCTAGGAAAGAAACACCTGAACCTGAGGTGAGTACCAAGCTTTTGGTGATATCTGGGGAAAGAAAGGTAAGCCTGGCAGGGAGAACAGCCAGGGCACTGGTCCCGAGGCAGAACCTGGCCTTGTCAAACAACAGCAGGGAGGGCAGAGGGCCTGGAGCAGGATGAGAAGGCGTGAGACAGGAGGAGGTGAGGTAATGGGGGGGGACAAAGAGCACGAAGGAGCTGAAGCACAGGGAGGTGAACTAAGTAACTTGATAAGGGCACAGGGCACACTATCTTGCTCATAAAGTTGTTTATAATATAAAGGAGGGGTCGACGGAATGCAGGTGATGCTGACAGGAGGCAGAGCGCGACACACCCAGTTTCTCGAGCTGGGTGGGGTCCCAACAACCCCGCCCGCCCCAGGCGCCTCCCGGCGGACCCTTGGGCTCCCGGGGAGTGTGGGCGCGCGCGCAGCGGGCACGGAGAGGATTCCCCCGCCGTCCGGCAGCCCTGGGGGGAGAGGAAACTTGGGTTGAAGGTGAGAGGCGAGCGGGATGCGGGGAGAATTCGGGATCGGGGGGCGGGGGGGTGAGGGGTGTTGGGGTCAGACTCACGCTCCGCCGCCCCTACGAGTCTGCGCGCTGCTCCTCCCAGCGCCTCCCGCCGCCGCGTTTGAACCCGGGGAACGGCGCAGGTGGGGCTTAGCCGTGCCTGGACCAATCAGAGTGCCCGATCCTAGGACGGATGCCTGCGTCTCTGCCAGGCCCCGCCCAATCCCTTCAGGGGAGAGCCAATCTAATTGCTTCTTCGACTCGTGGCCAATGGGAGAAGGGCACAGGCAAACCCGGCAGGGCTAGTCGCGGAAATTTGAAACTGACGGTTGAGGATGCGGAGCTTAGGTACGTGTCTGTTTTGTGTTTCTGGTCCCTGGGGAGGTCGCCAGAGAGCCTCGCCCTGCTCTCCTGGGCTCCTGCGAGGAGGATGGCAGCCAGGCTGCCCTACCTGGTCTTTCTGACCTTTAAATCCAGCTAAAGTCACCTGTCGCGTGGGACTACCTGGCAGCTATCTGCTAGAGCTGCGGCTGCAGGTTGTGGGCGCTGGAAACTTCGCCTTGCCTCTGCGACTGCATCTCCGGGGCGATTATCCAACGGCGAGGTGGTGAAGGTCATTGACACGTCTGAAAAAACGTTCTTTAAAAAGAAATTGACGGCAAGTGATTTATTAACGGGTACCTCACTAAAGAGGAAATCCAAATGGTCAGCAAACGTGTGAAAAGGTGCTCAAGCTCACTAGTAATCAGGAAATACGAAAATTAAAACCCAGTGGTTTACAGTAACCCTCACACCCTCAGAATGGTCAAAAAAGAGAGAAAAGTTCTGACGCTGGTGGTGAGGATGTGGAGCTACACACACTCATACCTAGCTGATGAGTGTAAACTGGTACAATCTCTTTGAAAAAAGCTTGACACTATTTTCTAAACTTGAAAATATGCACACTCTAGTCTTTGACATACACGCCAGAGAAACGTCTCATTATGGGCACCAGGAGGTGTGTAGAAGAATGTACACATAGTATTGCACTACAAAATAGCAAAAAGAAAAAAAAAATGGAAGCAGCCCAAATGTCAATCAGCGGTAGACAGGATACATTTTTTATTTGCGGTGTTTTCATATAGAAATGAAAAGGAATGAACTATATACCTAAACACAGTGACGTGAGGAGTCTCAAAACAATGCTGAGCAAAGACGGTAGAATCAAGTATGACTCCATGTATTAATTTCAAAAACAGACAAGATGTCTGTGATGTTTAGGGATGTACATACTGATGGTAAAAGGCACAAATCAGTATAATGGTTACCTGGGGTGAGGGTGGAGGCCCTTCAGGATGCTGCTATAACTTCTTAACAGTGATTATATGGATGTTTGAGTTATAGTCATTAAATCATACATTTATTGAGAGAGTGTTATGTATATTTAAAAAGCTAAGGGTGCGGTCCTTTTTGTATTCTCTTAACCCCTAACCAAGTTAGAATTGGAGATGTGTCACCACACAAAATCATCAGAACAAACTCAAGCCTAAAAACTTGCATAATACATGGTTTGTTTCCTTTTTTCTCCAGACATAACTTGCTCTTATTCCTGGAATAATAATGTTGGCTACTATTTATCCAAACTGCATCCCATTTTGTTGTTGTTGTTGTTGTTTTTGGGTTTTTTGTAATCAAACACCTTACCTCAGTTAATCCTTACCATAACCCTGAGAGGAAGGAAATATCATCCACATTCTACAGATGGGAAAACTGGAGCCAGGAGAGGTAAAGTGACTAATTCTGGGTCATGCCACTTTAGGTCATAGAGCTGGGTTTGAAATTCCTGGGCAATCTTACTCCAAAATCTTTTCCTCTACACAAAACCTGCTCAGGAGGTATTGGTATTTCTTCCAGCCTCTTCTGTTGGGTTGCAATGGCTCGCCCAGTCCAGAAAAATGTATACTAGTCAGAAATGCCCCCAATAACATACAGTGAGGACATTAGCTAAAGTTTGGAGAAGGTGAGTGGTGAGGCAAAGTAAGTTGTAGGCTGTTGGAACCAGCTGTAGGCTTGATATAAGGAATCTCAGAGAAACCATGAATATGGAACTAGTCAATGCTTCTGCTAATTTCTCTAGTCCAGCCAAACCTGTTAGTTTCCAGGTGTCACTAATAAAAGCCTTACCAGAATCTCAGGACTTGCTCATCATAATTAGAATGCCATGTTAACAGCACCATTTTGCACTGCCCTGAACCCAGCCTAGATATCCTACTAATTTCCCATCAGAACACTTTCTGGCCTCCACAAATCCTTTGTGGAACAAGACAAGAAATAAACAATAAATAAGGTAATAAAATTAAAAATAACCATAAAGCAGAAACCACGTCAATTCCATCAATTTACTTTCAGGTATAAGTAACTGCACAGAAAGTTTACAAGGAAAGAGAATTAGGAGGGAGCAATAGTGGTTGTGCTGATACTAAAAGGATACGATGCTGCCAAACAGAATGAAATGTTAATTAAAGCTAGATAACAGGAAACCTGAAACTTTATGTTTGTTCTTACACAAAATAAATCAACGATCAGACCCTGGCAGAACATGATGATGATGATTGCAATGGGGATTCTGAAAGAACTTCATCATAAATGAGTTATAATGAAGAACATTACGATGCTCTTTCATCCAATCATTCATTCATTCAACAAACATTTATGGTGCGAAGGACTGTGGTTAAAAATTTAAAAAGACACCCTCCTTGTCTGTTCTTGAAGAGCCGAGTCTGGTGTGGAAACGGACCTGCAAATTAACAATTGGCCAAGAGTGTGATAATTTCCTGTAACAGTAGAGGATACAAAGGGCTCTGGCCTTTAAGGAAAGGGCAGGTGGTATGTGACAGCAAAAACCCCCACCACAAACTAGGAAACGTCATCATCCTTGGAGTGTTCAACTGGGAGATAACACAGAGATACACCAAGGCACCTTAAAGAGATAGAAGGAACGAATGCAAGACAAACTAGGCTTAGCAGGATCTTAAGAATCGTATACACATTCCCTGCTCCCCACCCCCACCCCACCCCCACCTCACACACAACAGAAAAAGAATCTGAGAAGCTGATCCCATCTGAGATATAAAAAGACAAAGCCATTCTGGTCTCCTTAGCCAGGAAGAGTGCCTCAAGCAATTTTAGCCAAAGGTAACTTCTAAATAATGAAAGTTACTATTAACTGAGTACTTTCTTAGGTCCTAGGCATATCCTAGGCATTACCAGTTTCCCAAAGATATGTAACATACCGCTATATAAGAGATGCTTTTGGGTAGTATACAAATGCTATAATTCTTAAAATTGTAGAATTACTGTGTATTAGGAAACCTATAGCTTGGTCCATCAAACCAGGTATTTCATAGAGGATCTCATTTTTGAGTAAGACTAAAGAAGGAAAAATGAATAAAATGTTAATCAGTACTGCAAGTGGTACACAGCTATAGCAAAAAAAAAAAAATCTTGAAAAGAGATGGTGCATTATTTGGCATAATTCTCAACCCCCTGAGAGCCACTATTATTAGCACCTTCATTTTACCAGTGGGGAAATTGAAATTTAGAGATGTTATACTCATCAATGATGGAACCAGGACTTGAACTTTTGCTCTAAGGACCATTTTGATAGCCACCAAATTGTACTGCCTTCATATGTTTATCCAGCACCTAGCTCATAATAGATTCTCCTAAATATTTCTTTAGATTTGCTGAATAAATGAAGTCTAATTCCATGCTCAGCTTATTGTAATTTGGTGGCTCATATACCTGTTCCTGGAGTTGTGATCCTCAGCATTGGAATCACCTGGGAAGCACATTTGGACTCACCTGGGAAGCTTTAAAAAATACTAATGTCCAGGCCCTGCCACCAGAGATTCACATTTCATTGTTCTGGGTGAAGCCTGGGCATTGGAAGTTTTAAAAGCTCCCCAGGTAGCCCCAAGGTACAGCCAACATCAGTAACTTCTTACCTAGAGAGCAGATACCTACTAACAAATGTCAAATAATACTTTGCATTGTAATAAGCCAGCAATATGCCTTTACCTATCAGTCTTTGTTAACAAGATAAGTCCCTGAGAGAGGGGACCAGCTCTCATGCTCTCTTAAGTTGCAGTTACCTGAAGATCTTGGGATGGGCCTTCCAAGCCTTAGTTCTATGATGCACCATGATGAAAGCAAAGAGGGTGATAGCCAAGAAATTTAACAGAAGGAAAACAAAAAACAGGGGTTATACTCAGCTTAAATTAGCAATTGACCTGAAATTTTTTTTCAACATTTAGAGCCCATAGTGAAGATGAGTATACAAAAGGGAGAGATTCGCAAGCAATACACACAAGTAAGGGGCATAAGGCTCAATCTTGCCTCTTTTTTCTTCTTTTCTCCTTCCTCTCTTTCACTCTAATGATGCCCTTTAAGTAGAGAGTTTAAACTTAAATGTAAATCAAATCCTAGAGACTTGTTCCCACTTCTTTCTAGCCTGCCAACAACTTTGTAGGCCCTCAATAAAAATTTATCGAATTCATAAATGAACTGGCTTCTCATTTTACATCTACCATTTAACATTTTTGAGCCTAAATTTAAGCCTAGTCATTGTGAAATTTAAGAGTTTAAAGTTCTAAAAATTCTTTCTAAAATCTAAAGCCAGCAACCCACAGGCTTAGAGAAATATTTGTAAATCACGTATGTAAAAAGGAACTAGTTTACAGAATATATAAAGAACCCTTACAATTCAACAATAAGAACACAAATTAAATTTTTAAATGGGCAAAGGAGGTGATATAATCCTATATATAGAAAGTCCAAAAAAATCTTCAACAAAGCTACAGGAGCTATTAAACAAATCCAGCAAAATGGCAGTGATAGTTAAAGTTTCCAAAATGCAATGAAGCAGAAATGGGTTGGCTTTTACAATGGGTATTTATTAACTTACTAGTTTACATTTCTGAGGCCATGAAAATGTCCAAATCAAGGCATCAACAGGGCAATACCTTCTTCCTAAAGAAGCTGCTGGCGATCTGGGATTCCTCTGTTACATGACAAGGCACATGGCAGGATCTGCTGGTCTCTCTTCTTCCAGGTTTCGTTGCTTTCAGCCTCTTTCTGCTGTCTGTGGCTTTCTTTCTGAACTTTTATTCATATCATCCTCTCTCAACTCCTGCCTCTTTTAGCTTCTCTTCCTGCTCTCAGTTCTCTCCTTTTCATGCTCTTAAAAAGGGCTCAATAAGAGGATTAAGACCCACCTGGGAAATGCCTCAACTGAAATAACCTAATCAAAGGGTCCCACCCACAATAGTCCATACCCACAGGAATGGATGAGCTTTAAGACCATGATCTTTTCTAGAGTCCATAAAACCTCCTATGAAAGACGGAGTACAAGATCGACATGCAAAAATCAGTAGTGTTTCTAAACACTGTACTAATGAACAATCTGTAGAGGAAATAAAAAATCCATTTAAAATAACAGCTGAAAGAATCATATCTAGGAATAAATTTGACCAAGGATATAACAAAATTAAGCATGGAAAACTACAAAACATTGACACCACTGAAAGAAATTAAAGAAGACCTAAACAAATGGAAGGACATTCCATTCTCATAGATTGGAAAATTAACATGATCAAGATGTCAATTCTACCCAAAGTAATTTACAGATTCAAATGCAATCTCAATCAAAATTTCAATACCTTCTTTGCAGAAATGGAAAAACCTGTCATCAAATTTTTTTCAAAGGGTAAGCAGCCCCAAATAGCCAAAACCATCTTTAAAATGAAGAACAAAGTTGAAGGACTCACACTTTCTGAATTAAAAACTTACTACAAAGCTACAGTGATCCAAACAGCATGGTACTGGTAGAAGGACAGAGATACAGACCAATGGAATCAAACTGAGAATTCAGAAATCAACCTTTTTTTTTTACACATTTAGTTTTTTTGTAACAAAGCAACTTGTATACATTTAATATTTAAAACTATTACCCCAAAGAAAGGTATGGAAAGATCAAAGGTGATGGTGGAATTATACATAGAAGATAGGACTTAACAAATGAATATGAATGCTGAATCATTAAATTGATATCTCTTTGAGTCTCCAGTATTTTAGAGCAGTTAGAAGTAAAAACCTAAAATTGTGAAATTGTAACCCATATCAAAGTCTGAAATACGTTCTACAACTAATTGTGGTGCTGTCCTTGGAAATTTATAGCTTTTTTTGTATATATGTTATTGTTTACAAAAAAAGTAGATGATGATAAAGTATTTAAGCCCTCTAGCCTCCTATATTCTGGAGCAGCTAAAAGGAAAAATATGGGAGTATCGTATGGTAGCCCATGACACACTCTGGGATCTGTCCTGTAACCACTTGTTGAAGAGTGCTTTGAAAACTATTGCTTTTTTATTTCTTTGCTTTATATATATGTTATTCTATACAATAAAAAATGTTTTAAAAATGAGGGGAACAAAGATTAAAATAAATTGAGTAGATTGAAATACTAGTGGTCAATGAGAAGGAGGGGTAAGGCGTATAGGATGTATGAGGCTTTTTTTTCTTCTTTATTCACTGGAGTGATGCAAATGTTCAAAAAAATGATCTTGGTGATAAGTATACAACATTGTGATGATATGGTGAGCAATTGATTGTACACCATGTATGGAGTATTTTTATGTCAAAAATGTGTATTTGTATGTAAGTTTTATCAATAAAAATATTAAAAACAAAAAATAAAACTGAGTATCATCTTTCATTTCCAGTGAAACAAAAATATTTTGTGGTAAATACAAACAATGGAATATTATGCAGCTGTAAGACAGAATAAAGTTATGAAGTATGTAACAACATGGATAGACCTTAAGGACATTATGCTGAGTGAGATGAGCCAGAAACAAAAGGACAAATACTGTATGGTCTCACTGGATATGAACTGACATTAATGAAAGAACTTGGAGAATTTCAGTTGGTAACAGAGACCACCAGGAGATAGAAATAAGGTAGATTTGGGGTAATTGGAGTGAAAGGGATACAGATTGTGCAACAGAAATGGATAGCACAATACTACCTAACTGTAATACAATAATGTTAGAACACTGAATGAAGCTGAATGTGAGAATGATAGAGAGAGGAGGCCTGGGGGCACAAATGAAATCAGAAGGAAAGATAGACGATAAAGACTGAGATGGTATAATCTAGGAATGCCTAGAGTGTATAAGGATAGTGACTAAATGTACAAATTTAAAAATGTTTTTGCACAAGGAAGCACAGAGGAATGTCAAAACTGCATGGTGTTGAAAATAGATGGTAATTAATATTTTAAAACTTTAACTTATGTGTGAGACTAAAGCAAAAAGTGTTTATTTGGTACAAAATTTATATTTTGATTAGTGCATTTCCTAATATAACTTATGTGGACAGCTTAATTGAACATCATAATACTTAGAACATGAGTAGGGCATGAGATTTTTTAGGTTTGTCCAGAGTGATGCCCCGATAAATCCCAGAGTGATTTAAACAATGAATAAAAAAGTTATTTGCAAAGTCCCCTTGGAGGAATGGTGAGAAAGGGGGAAAATTCAACTTCCCCAAGTGGAGAATTCTTGATATTCTCACAAGCAGTGGGGATAACCAAAGCAATAGGCTGAGCCTCCCAAAATCTTGAGGTTTGTTCATAAGAAACTTAACCCCACAAAGGATAGGCTAAGCCTACTTAAATTTAGGTCTAAGTGTCACCTCCAAGAGAATCTCTTCTGTTGCTCAGATGTGGCCTCTCTCTCTCTCAGCCGGCATGACAAGCAAACTCACCGCCTTCCCCCTCTCTACGTGGGACATGACTCCCAGGGGTGTGAACCTTCCTGGCAACGTGGGACAGAAATCCTAGAATGAGCTAGGACTCAACATCAAGGGATTGAGAAAACCTTCTCAACCAAAAGGGGAAGAGTGAA
The DNA here is from genome assembly GCA_004026745.1 of Myrmecophaga tridactyla. Classification (NCBI taxonomy): domain Eukaryota; kingdom Metazoa; phylum Chordata; class Mammalia; order Pilosa; family Myrmecophagidae; genus Myrmecophaga; species Myrmecophaga tridactyla. The sequence goes on from PVIY010043178.1 coordinate 15,456, forward strand.
ATGAGACAAAAATGAAGTGTCAATAGCTGAGAGATTCTAGAGCCGAGAGGTTATCCTGGAGGTTATTCTTATGCATTATATAGATTTCACCTTGTTAGTTAAGATGTGATGGAGAGGCTGGAAGGAACTGCCTGAAAATGTAGAACTGTGTTCCAGTAACCAAGTTTCTTGAAGATGACTGTATAATGATACTGCTTTTGTAGTGTGACTGTGTAGTTGTGAAAACCTTTTGTCTGATGCTCCTTTTATCTGCCTTCTCGACAGACAAGTAGAACATATGGATTAAAAATAAATAAATAATAGGGTGAACAAATGTTAAAATAAATTTAGTAGATTGAAATGCTAGTGATCAACGAAAGGGCGGGGTAAGGGGTATGGTATGTATGAATTTTTTTCTATTTTCTTTTTATTTCTTTTTCTGAATTGATGCAAATGTTCTAAGAAATGATCATGATGATGAATATACAACTATGTGATGATGTGAGTTATTGATTATATAACAAGAATGGAATGATCATATGGTAAGAATGTTTGTGTTTGTGTTTGTATGTGCTTGTTTCATAAATAAAAAAAGATTATGGTTAAAATAAATAAATAAATACAAATTAAAAAAAATAAAAATAAATAGGAACAAAATTACAAGAGAAAATGTCAATTCCAAATAAGATCCTACGGGTTCTGCTGATTCTCCCATCAAGTGGCAGGGCTCAAGTCATCATTAGGAGAGAATTTTATTTTAAAAGTGTCATCTTAAACAGCAAGTATGTCTGTTAAACATCACAATTAAACATGCCAATTGATTTTGGACAAGGGTGTCATGTTCACTCTATTGGGAAAGAATAGTCTCTTCAATAAATGGTGCTGGGAAAATTGGATATGCTTATGGAAAAGAATGAAGGCAGACCTTCACCTCACACCATACACAAAAATTTACTCAAAATGGATCAAAGACCTGAATATAAGAACCAGGACCATTACACTCCTAGAAGAAAATATGGTAAAGCATCTTGAGGACCTGCTGCTAAGCAATGGTTTCTTTAAACCTTACACCAAAAGTGTGAGCGACAAAGAAAAAAATAGATGAATGGGACATCAACAAAATTCAAAACTTTTGTGCAAAAAAGGACTTCATTATGAAAGTAAACGGACAACCTACAGAATGGGAGAAAATATTTAGAAACCACATGTCTGATAAGGGTTTAATATCCAGAATTTATAAATACTACAACTCAAAAACAAAAAGACAAACAACCAATTTAAAAATGGGCAAAAGGCTTTAATAAACATTTCTCCAAAGAAGACATACATGTGGCCAAAAAGCACATCAAAAGATGTTCAATGTCATTAGCCACTAGGGAAATACAAATCAAAACCACATTGCAATACCATTTCACACCCACTAGAATGATTATTGAAAAAACAAAAATTAACAAATGTTGGAGAGTATGTGGAGAATAGGAACACTTGTTCGTTAATGGTGGGGATGCAAAATGATGTAACCACTCTGGAAAACAGTCTGGCCGTTCAGAGTTACCATATGACCCAGCAATTTCACTCCTACATTTAACTCCATGAGAACTGAAAACATATGTTCATGCAAAAACTTGTACACATGTATTCATGACAACATTATTCATAATAGACAAAAAATGGAGAACCCAAATGTCCATCAATCAATGAATGGATAAACAAAATGTGCTATAACTATGCAATGGAATATTATTCGGCCATAAAAAGAAATGAAGTGAGGTTTAGTGAGACTGGAAGTAAGTGCAATAAAGTTTTTCCAGGGAGGCCAGGCCTGGGGAGAAAGTTGGTGCAGCGACCTAGGGAGACAGTGGCATAATCCAGAACCACATCGGCCTGCAGTGTGGTACGGAGACTCTATAGGTCCTGGACATTAACAAGCTAAGAGGGTGGCAAATGCACCGAGAGTGCGGAGTGAACCCTATCAATAAGACCATGTGGGGCTGGCTGTATTCCAACAACAAAGGCATGGGACCTGGGTTTCCTACTTGGTTGGGTACATGAGCTGTGGGGAGGTTCTGCAGTCAATGCATGCCCTGGACTTCAAAACCCAGATTCAGGTCACCAAGGAGGCCATCAGTCTGGTGTTTGAGGCAGTGCTGGTACTAAGGGGTCAGCAAGGAGGAGAAAGTCTGCTCAGCTCCACCCTGGGGAGGAGTCGTCTGGAATGCCAATCACTCTTACCATCTCCTCCACCAGCAGCCTCAACCTCTTGGCTGCAGGCTGCAAACACATCATCACCAACCACCTCATGCAATCCATCTCATTTACGTCTGGCAGGGACTTGGACACAGATGAGTATGTCACCTATGTTACTAAAGACCCCATGAATCAGAGAACCTGCCACATCCTACAGGGTCCTGAAGGGCTTGCACAGAACGTCATCAGCACCATTGGCCAGGCTTTTGAGTTGCATTTAAACAAAACCTCAGAAATCCACCCAGGTTAGTCATCTCCCATCACAGGATGGCCGGCTGTGATGGCTCAGTCTGGGATGAGGAAGGGCAAGAGCTACCAGATCATAAGGACTTTCAGAGAAGGAACTCCCTATTGGAAGGAGCCACCCAGAGCTGCTCAACCCACTCTACCCCGTGCCCAAACCCCTAGCCACCTGGAGGCTACACTGCCATGGGGAAGCCTATGGGGAGAGACCCAAAGTCTGCAAACAGATGCCACCTCTGCACCCTGTCCAGACTGAGAGTTCTTTGATGATCCCTCCTATGTCAATGTCCAGAACCTAGACAAGGCTAGGGAAATGGGGAGCAGAGATAGGCCCCTCAATCCTGCCATCAGTGGCGACACGTCCCATGACCTCTTTGACATGCAGTCCTTTGAAGATGCTCTTTGGGTGCCTCCACCTTCCGAGTCATTGTCCCTGGCTGAGCCCTTGTTCCACAGGAAGCTGAACTGGCAGGAGGCCAAGTCTCTGTTGCAGCCCAAAGGGGACTTCCTGGTGCAGGAGAGATGGGCACACCTGGCCAATGTGTGCTCAGAGGCCTGCAGAATGGGCAACCTGAGTACCTGCTACTGGTGGACCCTGAGTTGTGGTTCACGCAAAGGATCACCACCTTAAGCATCAGTCACCTCATCAGCTACCACATGTATATCACTTGCCCATCTTCTCTGAGGGTGGCAAACTGTCTCCAGCAGCCTCTAGAGCAGAAACTGCAATCCATCTCAGTGCATTCTCCCAGAAGATACCCTCCAGCCACATCAGCTCTTCTCCCTGACTCTCAGGACTTCTCGGGAGCATTCTGTAGGCTTAGCCTTGTGTAGGAGCTAGAAGTGATGTGGACACTGGATTCAGCATCCCACTGAGTGAGAGGATTTTAATCAGGAGACCGGGGTGGAATCCTGTTTCTCCCTAAACCTCACCAGAGTAATACTGTCAAGAGTGGCCCCCTTCCCTGGAACTTGCCTGAGCCACCCTGATCCCCTCTTCTCAAGAAAGTGGATGCTTGAGGCCTTGGCAGTGCCTCCTTGTAATGGAGAACGTCCCGTGCTGATAGGCACAGTTAACTTTTCCCAGGAGGATTGTATAGAGGAGGAAACAGGGCCTTCCAGGGAAGAGGGAACAAATCACAACTTTGGTCTTACCGCAGGGCTCAAGACACCACCCAGATCCCTCTCAACAACCCCACCACCACCACCACTGCTGGTCGCCACTCTCGCCCGATGCTTAAACTTTGTTCCTTAACCGTCTCCTCGGTCTGAAGATATTTTATCCAAGGAGTTCCCCTAGGGCCCCTGAAGTCAAGAACAGGGGTCCTGACACCTTGGCTTCGGGGATTCTATCCTCTCCCTGCTCAGAACCTTCCCCACTTTGGATCGGGAGAACAGAGGCAGGAGTGCCAGCTATCCCCTTTCCATGGGGGGTGTATGACCCTTACAGACCATCCCAGAGCTTCCCTCCTGGTCAGAGTTGAAATGGACTCCTCCCTTGCTTAGGTCTCCTGGCTGGGACTGCGCACAGAAGGGGTCTATATAAGCTTCATGGGTCCTGCTCCAATATGTTGCATGCAAGCTCTACTCTACAGAGTGCAGTCCTTCCTCTCGGGGGCCCCTGCCCTGCCCCTTCTCCCTGCTAGGGAGAGGAGGACTGAATTTAGGTCCCCTGTACACTTAACTCTTCTCAGGAGGATTTTATAGAGGAGAGAGCAGGGCTGTTGAGACTCTAAAGTAGGAAATCCCCAAATACCATCTGTAGATGTGAAAATGCTTTTATTTTTTATCTTATATACATGTATTTTAGGGCTATAGATTTACTTTCTGATTTTGTTTTCTATGGCTTGTTCTTGAGAACAGAATGATAGTCGATTACGTTTTTATTTCACCTCTTCAGCTTTTCTAAGGCCTTCTACAGCCATCGGCATTTCCCTCACCCTGGCCCATGAGGGAATTGGGGTCAGCAGTATTCTTTTTTTTTTCACAGGAGAGAAATTAAGGGCAAGGACTAGGAAGACCCGAGCCTCTTATACGGAAACCAGGAGGTAGACGTTTGGCTGAAGAAATGTTTCACGAAAGGGAACATTAAATCCTGCAGTTATTTATCGAGCACCTTTTACATGCCCGGTGCTGCCCAGTGTGGCCACAAAGAGGCCTCGCTCTTTCTTTAGGCCTTGTGGACAAGGGAGAGCTGACTTTTAATTCTTGTCTCCTTTTTTTTTGTGCGTGGGTGTTTTCACAGGCCTTCCTTAAACCAAAGAGAAATTATCCTCATTAAGGTCCGTATTTCTTCTTAAAAAAAAGAAATAAAGTACTGATACGTGCTGCAACATCGATGAACCTTGAAAACATTCCGCATTATGAAAGAATCCAGGCACAAAGCGCGACAAATTGTACGGAAATGTCAGAACAGGCAAATCCATAGAGACAGAAAGTAGATGAGTGGTTGCCACGGAGAGGGAAGGAGGAGGGGATGGGAAATGACTATTGATGGGTACTGAGTTTCTTTTGGGGGTGATGACAGTGTTCTGAAATTAGAAAA
>PVIY010043179.1:0-20475 GCA_004026745.1 Myrmecophaga tridactyla
ATCCAGATTTTTCAGACTGGGGCATGCTGTTTGCCTGGTTACTGACATGGCCCCAACAGTTGTTCTTCTGTACTTTTCCTGGCTATTTACTTGCTGCTCTGGAGGACAAACTAAATCCCACTCCTCACTGTGCCACCATCCTGGCTTTTCCCCCTTGATAATTTTCAACATTACTGGATTCTTTCCTGTGTTTGGACAGATAGTTTTTAAAACAAATTTTAAATATTGTGAAAATCAATATCTTGCTTTTTTCTTGATAGAACGAAAAGGATCTTGGTCAGAGAGGAGAAATTCTAGTATTGTTGGCAGACGATCTCTTGAAAGGACAACAAGTGGCGATGATGCTTGTAATTTGACCAGCTTTCGACCTGCTACTCTCACAGTGACCAATTTTTTTAAACAGGTATTGTTCTGTCATGTAGGAATTCTGACTGGATGTTTTTACATAAATTTCTTGCATTGTCACAAAAATAAGTACATGTACTTATTGATTGTGATTTGGGGAATAAAAAAACTTTAAGAATAAATATAATTATGCCTAAAAATATATATCCACATAATACCTATTGTATTTGTTATATCATTATTTTATTTAGATGTTTCATTGACTAATATACCAAACTCGGTCACCTATATCTATATCATATTTCTCAGGTGTCATGTTGAAATATTTATTAAACATTAATGGCTTATGAAATTTCTTCGTCAAAATGAATGGATGATTACATCTGTCCTCCCCACAATAATTTTTCTGGCCTCAACTACTTAATCCATGTTATATGGAATGTACTTTTGGACTCGAATAGGGCATTGTTGTGCTAAAACTTGTTCAACATTACTTTTAGAGGTGACTTTATAGACCCAAGGGATTCTCAATGCTATTTTTATTCTTTGAAAATTATTTGGTCTACTTCAAATCATCAAGTAACTATATTTTTCAAATGTATGTATTACCATTACTGGTAATCAATTTACTAGATAACACTCAGCATAAAAAAAAGCAAGTAGAATGAAACAAGAACTACTAGGGCATTGCACATAGTGAGGGTAAATAGTATTTATATGAGCCTTTCTTCAACAGGTTTTTTCCATGTTTGCAGGTGTGTTTATTTGTGCATAATGGATTGATATTTAAAATAGATTTTATACTGTGACTCAAGATCCAGAAATTTTGAAAGTCTTTGTCTTATATGACAAGAACTATATAAAAATGGGTAGAAACTTGTAGTAGCATGATAAACTAGAGAAGGGTTCCGTCCATGTGTTTTGGATCAGGTTAAAGGAAGATTGTAGGAATTGTCTCAAGATTCTCCCTCCTGAGAAATCAATGAGTGTTACTCTAAATAAAAGCATGTAATCCTCACCTACCAACATTTTATAATTTGAGAGGGCAAGGGTCTAAAGTAGGATGCACCATTATTTGAGAGTATTCCAATTAAAACCTCTTTACTGTACATATCAGTAGCATTCATACAGAGATACTCTAAGAAAATGAAATGAAAACTGTAGCAGGTGATAAGCTTCTGAAGTACTGTATGGGCAGTGGTGCCAAAAAAGAGTCCTGAGGAGGCACAGAGTTACTTGAATAAAGGCACTGGCCAAAGATGGCTATGAAAATGGATATAGTGACAGGATCTTGCCACATATGACCGTACGCTTGCTTTACACTTCTTCAGCTGCTGTGTCACTCCTGCTGCTGTTTTGATAGTTCACTATCCATCTCTTGAGACTACTATATCACTGAATTTGTACCACAAATTTAAATTAAAAAGACATCTATCCTTCTGTCAATCCACCCACCAACCCATTTATCCAATAAATATTTTTTGAGCATTCACCATGTACCAGGCAGTGTTGAAGACAGGCAACTGGAAACTAGCACAAAGTGATTATGAGAATATAAAAATAAATGATTGCTGGAAACATGAAGTAATGGAAAACATTTAAAGTCTACTTTGTAAAGTTCTGTTGTTTTTTTTTAACCATGAGCATTACTACCTTTATAAGTATTTTTTTAAATGGTTAGTAAAATACACATTAGGCACACAAATTAAATTTTAAAAGGAAAGATCACTATTTTGAAAAAGTAGAATTCAAAGTTCAATTTCTCCTAAATGAGACAGAGAATGCAGTTTTTCAAAACTGATGAAAGATTACCGCTCACTATGGGATATACTAATCATGAGTATTTATGTACACCTATGAAATATTCAATCGAAATTTATGGCTGCCCTGGGGTGAGCCCGGAATATTTAGGGGAAAATAAGGCTGAGGTACACTGAGTCACAGGAAGAGAAATAAAAGATGTAAACAGATTTTTAAAAGTTGGGAAGGGATCAGATTGTTTAGGGCCCTAATATGAACAGAAAATCTTTAAAAGAAGAAATAGAAATGATAATAAAGATGAAAAATTTCAACTCAGTTTGAACGAAATGCAGTGTTAAAATTTGCTTTTACTTATTAAATTATCAAAACTTTTACAATGACTCAGCATTCCAGGATGGTGGCAGAATAGAGAGTTCCAAGAAGATGATGAACTAGGATAGGTCAAGTTCACCCCTGCTACAAGAAACATCTAGAGAAAGGACAGGAAAGGCAACTAAGACAGTCATTCTAGGGTGTAAGTGACCTGGAAGGGTCTTCTACACCACATAAGGAGGCCCTGGTTACAGAACTGCAGAACTGAGATGCAGAGAACCAGAGACCATCCAGCTGGTGCAAACAGCCTAATGTGCCCCTTTCCAAATGGAAGTCCATAGTCCTTAGAACTGAATGGAACAAAAATCGAGGACTTAGCTGCTCACCTGGAGTAACTTGAGAAAGAACAGCAAACTAACCCCAAAGAAAATAGAAGAAGATACATAACAAAGATTAAAGCAAAGTTAAGTGAATGGGAGAGGAAGAGAACAATAGAATCAGTAAAGCCAGAAGTTGTTTCTTTGAGAATATCAGCATAATCAATGGGCCATTAGGAAGACCGACAAAGAAAAAAAAGAGAGGGCAAATAAACAAAATCAGAAATGCGAGGGGGGTTGTTACCACAGACTCTGAAGAAATAAAAGGAATCATAAGACCATCCTATGAACAACAATATGCCAACAAACTAGACAACTTAGATGAAATGGACAAGTTCCTAGAAACACACAAACAAGCTACACTGACTCAGGAAGAAATAGAATATTTCAACAAACCAATTGCAAGTAGAGATTCAATTAGTCATCAAAAATCTTCCTACAAAGAAAAGCCCCCAATCTTGGGGTTTGTTCATATGAAACTTAAACTCGCAAAGGATAGGCTGAGCCTACTTAAAATTAGGCCTAAGAGTCCCCCCAAGAGAATCTCTTTTTTCGCTCAGATGTGGCCTCTTTCTCAGCCAACATGACAAGCAAACTCACTGCCCTCCCCCTCTCCACGTGGGACATGACTCCCAGGGGTGTGGACCTTCTTGGCAACGTGGGACAGAAATCCTAGAATGGGCTGGGACTCAGCACCAAGGGATTGAGAAAGCCTTCTTGACTGAAAGGGGGAAGAGAGAAATGAGACAAAATAAAGTGTCAGTGGCTGAGAGGTTCCAAACAGAGTTGAGAGGTTATCCTGGAGGTTATTCTTATGCATTAAATAGATATCACCTTTTTAGTCAAGGTATATTGGAGAGGCTGGAGGGAAGTGCCTGAAAATGCAGTGCTGTGTTCCAGTAGCCGTGCTTCTTGAAGATGATTGGATAATGATAGAACTTTTGCAATGTGACTGTATGATTGTGAAAACCTTGTGTCTGATGCTTCTTTTATCTACCTTATGGACAGATGAGTAAAATATATGGATTAAAAATAAATAAATAATGGGGAAAATGATGAAATACATTAGTAGATTGGAATGCTAATGATCAACGAAGGGGAGGGGTAAGGGGTATGGTATGTATGAATTTTTTTTCTGTTTTCTTTTTCTTTTTCTGAATTGATGTAAATGTTCTAAGAATTGATCATGATGATGAATATACAGCTATATGATGATATTGTGAATTACTGTATGATCATATGGTAAGAATGTTTGTGTTTGTATGTTGTTACATTTAATAAATAAAATAAATTACAAAAAAGAAAAGCTCAGGGCCCAATGGCTTCACAGGGGAATTTTATCAAACATTCCATAAAGAACTAACACCAATCCTGCTCAAACTTTTCCAAAAATTAAGGAAAAAGGAACACTACCTAACTTGTTTTATGAAGCTAACATCATTTTAATACCAAAACCAGTAAAGATGCTACAAGAAAAGAAAACTACACACCAATCTCCCTAATGAACATAGATGCAAAAATTCTCAACAAAATATTAACAAATCAAATCCAACAGCACTTTAAAAGTATTGTACACCTTGACCAAGTGAGGTTATACCAGAAATGCAAGGTTGGTTCAACACAAGAAAATCAGTTAATAGTAATACAGCACATTAATGAATTGAAAGGGAAAAAGTCACATGATCATCTCCAATGATGTTGAAAAGCATTCAACAAAATTCAACATCCTTTTCTGACAAAAACGCTTCAAAAGATAGGACTCAAAGGTAACTTTCTCAGTATGATAAAGGGCATATATGAAAAAATGAAAGCTTTCCCCCTAAGATGGGGAACAAGACAAGGATGACATCGGTCACCACTGTTATTCAGCATTGTACTACAAGTTCTAGCTAGAGCAATCAGGCAGGACAGAAAAATAAAAGGCATCCATATTGGAATGGAAGAAGTAAAGCTTTTATTGTTTGCAAATGACATGATACTATACTTGGAAAATCCTGAGATCTGCAACAAAGTTACTTGAGCTAATAAATTCAGCAAGGTGGTGGGATATAAAATTAACTACAAAAATCAATAATGTTTCTACACATAAGCAATGACCTGAGGAGTCAGGTAAGGATAAAATTCCACTCAAAATAGCAACTAAAAGAAACAAGTACTTAGGAATGAACTTAACTAGGGAGGTAAAGGACTTGTACACAGAAAACTACATAACATTGCTAAAAGAAATCAAAGAAGATCAAAATAGGTGGAAAGGCATTCCCTGCTCATAGATAATTAGGTTAAATATAGTTAAGATGTCAATTCTACCCAAATTGATCTACAGATTTAAAGCAGTATGATTCAAAATTCCAACAACCTACTTTGAAGACTTACCGAATTCGTCTGGTAGGGAAAGAGATCGTAAATAGCTAAAAGCATCTGAAAAATGTAGAAGGAAGTGAGAGGATTAACACTCCCCAATTATAAAACTTGTTATAAGGCCATAGTGGTCAAAATAGCATGGTACTGGCACAAAGATAGAAGTATTGACCAATGGAATCAAATTGAGACTGCAGAAATAGACCACCAAATCTGTGGTAATTGATTTTTGATAAGGCCCCCAAATCCAGTAAACTGGGACAAAATTGTCCTTTCAATAAATGGGCATGGGACAACTGGTTATCAATAGCCAAAAGAATGAGAGAGGATCCTTACCTCTCACACCCTATACAAAAATTAAGTCAAGTGAATCAAACACAAAAATATAAGAACTAATACCAGGGTGGGCCATGGTGACTCAGTGGCAGAGTTCTCACCTGCCATGCCGGAGACCCAGGTTCGATTCCTGGTGCCTACCCATGAAAAAAAAAATAAAAAAAGAACCAATACCATAAAGCTTCTAGAAGAAAATGTAGGGAAACATCTTCAAGAGCTAGTAATAAATTTTCTTAAACTTTAAAACCAAAAACTTTACACAAGCCACAAAAGAAAAAATAGATACATGATGTTGGGTACAGAGTTGTTAAAGAATCTAAGCATGACAGCCAGTCAAAGCAGGATAGGTTTATTGAGAAAGTGACAGAGTGAGAGCCAATGCGCAGGAAGGAGAAGGCTCTGCCCGTCATTCTGGGGGCCAGTTTTTTAAAGGGAGTGAGGTGGAAAGTGTGAATAGACCACAGGCATCACTGGAAGATATCAGATTGCTGCAGATCATGACTTCATGCTCATGGTTATCTGGTCTGGCCTCTGGCGGGTGGGGCGTTGGCATGTCCGTTCTTGTCTATCTTGCCAGAACATAGAGTCCTGTCAGATAGCTGCTTGAGGGAGAGAAAGTGAGGGGGCCTCCATGCCACAGAATCCATTTTGCATGTTAAGTTTTATTTTTTGATACCTGACATTCCTGCCTTTTTATTTTAGTAAAACTGAATGGAGATGGGGTCATGTTGGGGGGGGGGATGCCTTAGCTCAGCTCGAAGTAATTTTTGGAGAGAGCAGGGACGTTGTGTTTTTTTGCTAGCTGCTTCCTGCTGTCAAAAGGGTGCTTGTTGGAGGGTGCATGGGTGGTTCGGTGGTAAAATGCTCACCTTGCATGTGGGAGACCCGGGTTCGGTTCTGGACCATGTACTCCCCTCCCCCCACCAAAAAAAAGGAATGGCATAGTTGGGGGGAGACAAGATTGCTTGGAGCCAAGCAGTGGCATTATTAATTGGGTTTTTGGGCATCCACGGTTGGGATGGGCTGATAGCGATGTTTTTGCTGTGAAAGGAGCAGGTCTTATTAAAGGAGTATGTTTTCACAATTTCTCTGGTTGGTCATGGCTGTTACTGACCTGCAAATAAAACTCATTAAACATTGTAAGAGGCAGGGGCTAAGAGGAAGATTAACAAGAGAATAATTAAGGGCCCAATGATGGGGAGCAGGATAGCTTGTAGGGATGTGGAGAAGAATGAAAGAAAATTTGAGAGAACATTTTCTAGCCAGAATAAATTCGCATCTGCCTTTGCTAAGCTATTACTTATTATGGACACATTTTTTTTTTTAGTATTTTTAAATTTTGTTCTACTTTCCCTGTATTATTGATGTAAAAATAGCAAATTTCATTTACTGTAGCACAGCTTCCTCCTGCTGTTGCTGTTAGGACATTCAGAGCTCTTCTATTTTGTAGAATTACTTTGGCTAAACTGTTCAAAGATTGTTGCTGTTCTCAAGCTTGGATGGTAGCATTCCGTGATTGCTGCATCATTTGAGATATGTTTAAAATAGAGGCTTCTAGTATGTGGATGCCAACAAACCAAAAAAGCTCCAATATTTAGTGTGAGCTGGGTATTCTAGATTGTGGTTGAAGCGACTTCAGACATGCCTATGAGTTCATTTTAGGGGCTTGTTGAGGTGGTTTTCAAGAAAATAGCCAAGGTTGGGAATTTGCCCTGAGGAAGCCATTTCAGAAGGTGTTAAGATTTGGGCTGCAGGGTTTAATGTAACAGTAGTGTAGTTTCCTGTCCAATCCTTAGAAAGTAATAAGTAAGATGTGTTTCCATGCAAGAAATAATATCCTGTGCCTATTAAAGAAAGAGCTAAATGGGGTCCTTTGGGCAGGAAAGGCAGCAATAGCTACCCGGGTGGTGGCTAGTGTTAACAGTGGAAAACAGTTTGAACATGGGCAGCTGAAATGCTACAGCAAGTGAGTGGGGGTTGAAGCTATTCCAGCCTGTATAACATTCATTTTCACATAGGGAAGAATAGGGCTTATGAAGCTAAATTCCTTGAGGTACTAGGTTTTGACATAGCGTATTGTGGAAAAGGACGTGGAGTAAATTGTTTTACTTTGATACTGCTGGGAATGAGGCTTTTGTAGTTGGGTTAGTGGGGCCTTCTATTACTTTACAGGTGCTAGTTTTAATATAGACAAACAGTTTAGAATTGCAATTTTACAGGGTTTTAGCAGGAGACTTTGAATACTTGACTGTCCTGATGTAGTTATTTTATTTCCAGTGATTTTTATGATGGTTAGATCAAAAAGTTGACCCGAACAAGTTCCTAGCCCAAGTGTTGGGGTATTATTTAAAGGGCTAGGTAATAAGATTATATCCTCAGTGTAGCGGCCTGTAGCATTATATAACTTGGTGCCCCAAAATAGAATGGTAGTTTGGCTACTTAGTATGGTGAAATGGTTTAGGGGGTTGGGCACCCACTTAAGGAGGCCTGAGTTAAAAGTTAGGGTATAATTATAAAAGGAAGCATTAAGATGTCCTAAATAAGTAGTTTGTGGATTGGAAGAATAGTGGGAGAAGCATAGATAGGGTCTCTCTATTAGTTGGTGTACTGTTTCCATGGGACCTGGACCTTTTGGTTTTTCTGGTTTTGGGTCTTTCTCTGATACCAGTTTTCCCTCACTTACTATTTTAGGCTTAATTACTTTGGTTTGATCACCTTCATAATATTGAGGAATAATTGTAGATATCATTTCTATGCTTACTGGAAAGGCTGAAATAGAGAAAGAAGTAGAGTTTTTAGACTCTGGACGTATCCAGCAGTTTGTTTTGTTAAGGGTAGTGGCAGTTCTTTGGATAACAGGTGCAAATGGGTGTTGAAGTTGATAGGACAGTTCTGTAATTATAAAGAAGAATATTGTAAGCTGGAAAAGTAGCATGATGAAAAGACACTAATCAAGCAAGAGATCAGCTGTTAGTATGATGAGAATGAAGGAGTATAAGGTAATTTGATCAGGGGTGAAATCTTGTAAACTCCCAGAAGTCAAAGGTTGATAATGAATTCTAAAAGGGCATGAGAGTGAGGGGACTTTGCCAGGCCAGATTGTTAGAGATTATTTGCAGAAAGATGAGAACGGAGGAAAAATCACTTATAAGGCCAGAGGACTGAAAATACCCTAGTGCTGGAAAGAGGAGGAAGAATTATTTTGCTGCGGATATTTCCACCACCAAATTCGGGTAAAGTTAGTTTCTGGAAAATAGCTAAGGCAGATATCTTCTGGGAGGGCTAAAATTGCTGGGTGAAGAACAGATGCAAATGTAAGGATAAAAAATGCCAGGCCACAGATACAGCAGGCTAAAGTATTCATCCTCTGTTGGGGCTGGTCTTTGAGATCCTAAGTTTAAGTGCTCCAGTAGGTGCGCACGAAAATTGTTGGTTGAGGTACCTCGTCTGGTTGATGTGGACATTGAGATCCATCTCAGCTAGTTCTTGAGTCAGATGAAGCCTGAAGAGATGAGCCCAGAATGTTAATCCTGATATGTTGCTTCCTGTGAAACGGAGCTTGAAAGATATTAAGGAATGATGAGAAAGAAAGAAAGGAAGAAAGAAAGAAGGAAGGAAGGAAGGAGAGAAGGAAGGAGAGAGAGAGAGAGAGAAAGAAAGAAAGACAGAAAGAAAGACAAAGAGAGAGAGAGAGAGAGAAAGAAAGGAAAGAAAGAGAGAGAGAGAGAAAGAAAGAAAAAGAAAGAAAGACAGACAGACACAGACGGGCTCAGGGGGTCTGAGTTTACATCAGACAGACTTCAGACAATTTTATTCTTAACCAGATCCTGGTTATATACCACAGGATGACAATAGGCATGCATGCATTTCCTGAGGGAATAAAGTTCTTATCTTTCGGTGTTCTTCCTTCCTACTTAAAATAACCATTTGGGGTAAACAAACATTCTCTTCCTCCTAGACTGTCTTACATAAATCAGATAACATAAAGCAGCTTACTGCCGCCACCACCCTAATGCCATCTACTCCCAAGTAGTTCCGCAGGTCTTATGTTAATCCTATCTCCTACACTGATAATTTAGCTGCTGTTGGAGTGGTGAGTAAAACCAAGTATGGTCCTCTCTTAGAGGGAGTTAGAGAGTTTGGTTGAAGAGTTTTTAGATATACATAGTCTCCTGGAGTTATACGAAAGTTAAAGGGGCCTTGAGTAGCTTGAGGCAGACTGGCGTTTGCATAATCTCTGAGTGTTGCTCTAATTTGGGTTAAAATAGGAAGGCAGTCTCCATATGAGGAGACTGTAGGAGGGAGATTGCCAAGTAGTTAAGGCCTTCCTTACATTATTTCGAAAGGGCTTAACATTTGGGGCTTACTTGGGGCACTTCAAATTTAAGTAGTACAATTGATAAAAGTTTAATCCATGGTAATTGAGTCTGGGTCCTTAGTTTAGTTAAATGCATTTAAGTATGCCATTCATTCATTATACTTTGCCCGATGACTGGGGTCCGTATGAGGTGTGTAATTGACAGTGTATACCTAGGGTTTGTGACACCTGTTGAGTAATTTGAGAAGTAAAGGCAGGGCTGTTGTCTGATCGTATGGACGTTGGGAGGCCAAATCTAGGAAAATGCTTTGCAATAAAACAGTAGTTACTTCGGAAGCTTTTTCTGAGGTGGTAGGGAAGGCTTCAACCCATCCTGAAAAAGTACCCACAAAAACTAAAATATATTTAAATTTTTTAATTGGTGGGAGATGAGTAAAGTCAATTTGCCAGTCCTGCCCAGGGATTTGTCTTCTTGCCACATCTTTGAATAGTAGCCATTCTAGTGGGAAATGGCATCTAATTGTGGTGTTGAGTTGTATTTCCTAATGGCTTATGTTGCTGAACATCTTATCGTGTGCTTTTTTGGCTCTTTGTATATCTTGGGAGAAATGTCCATTCACATCTTTTTTGCCCATTTTTTAATTTGTTTGCTGGTTTTTTTGTGCTAGAATTTAAGGGTTTCTTTATTCCTCTGGATATTAAACCCTTATTAGATATGTGGTTTGCAAATATTTGCTGCCATTATGACAGTGTCATTCATATTCATGATAAAGTTCTTTGGCGTATAAAAGTTTTAAATTTTGATAAGGTTCTATTTATTTTTTCTTCTGTTGCTTGTGCCTTGGGTTTAAAGTAAAAAAAAATAACCATTATCTAACACAAAATCCTGAAGATGCTTCCCTGTGTTTTTTTCTAGGACTTTGATAGTTCTGTCTCTTATATTTAATTTTTTGAAATATTTTTAATTTACTTTTGTCTGTGACTTGAGGTAGTGGTCACCCTTGCAAGTGGAGATCCAGTTTTTCCAGTGCCATTTGTTAAAGAGACTATTCATTCTCAATTGTGTAGTCTTTGTTTTCTTGTCAAAAATCAGTTGGCTGTACAGGTGAGGTTTGATTTTTGAGCTCTCAGTTTGATTCTATGGGTTTGTTTATCTGTCTTTGTGCCAGTAGCATGCTGCTTTGATTGCTGTGGTGAAGTATGACTCTTCTGACCTCATTCTTCTTTTTCATGATGCATGTGGCTATTCTGGGCCCCTTATATTTCCATATGAATTTAATGATTGGCTTTTACATTTTTGCAGAGAAGATTGATTGAATTTTGGTTGGGATTGTGTTGGATCTGTAAATTACTGAGGGTAGAATTGACATCTTAGCAATATTTAATTGTCCAGATCATAAACATGTTATGTCTTTCCATTTATTTAGGTCTTCTTATTTAGATTTGTTTTAGCAACATTTTGTAGTTTTCTGTGTCAAATCCTCTACATCCTTGGTTAGATTTATCACTAAATATTTCATTCCTTTAGTTGCTAATATAAATGGAATTTATTTTTTTAATTTCATATTCTGATTCTTCCATTGCTTGTGTATAGAGACACTACTTAGATTTAATCTTGTAGTCTGCTACTTTGTTGAATTCATTTATTAGCTCTAGGAACTTTGTTGTGGATTTTCCAGTAATTTCTATATGTAGGCTGCTGGAATGCATACACCAGAGAGGAATTAGCTTTTATAATGGAGATTTATTTAGTTACAATTATACTAATTTGGGAAGGCACATGGCAACATTTGCTGGCGCTTTCTTCCAGCTTCTGGGTTCAGGTGGCTTTCTCTGGGGCATTTCCTTTATGCATCTTCATATGTCTGGTGTGAGCCAGCTCTAAGTACTGGGCTGCTGAGTACTCTTCTGACCTCTTTCTTTTAAGCCTCTAGCTAATTAAATTACATCTGCAGTCAGCTAAGCGAGTGCCTCCTGCAATGAGTAACATTTAATTTAATCAGCTGTAGATGAATTTCAGGTCCTGATGATTTAAGTCCACAGCAATGAAAAAACTGGGCACTATCACCTGACCAAGCTGACACCTGAACCTAACTACTACAGTAGGATAATATTATTTGAAAATAGTGAAAGTTTTACTTTTTCCTTTCCAATTTGGTTGCTTTTTATTTCCTTTTCTTGCCTAATTGTTATGGCTATAACTCCTAGTACAGTGTTGAGGAACAGTGGTGACACTGGGTATCCTTGTCTTGTACCAGATCTTAGTGGGAAAGCTTGTGGTCTGTCACCATTAAGGATGATGTTAGCTGTGGGTTTTTCATGTCTGCCCTTTATCATGTTAGAGAAGTTTTCTTCTATTCTCATTTTTAAAAGTGTGGGATAAGAACAGATGTGGGATATTGTCAGATTGTCAAATGCGTTTTCTTTCTCAATTGAGATGGTCATGTGTTTTTTTCCTTTTGATTTTGTTAATGTTGTGTATTACATTATTGATGTTCTTACATGAACCACACTCACATACATGGGAAAAATACCACTGGATCATGGTGTATAATTCTTTGATGTGCTGTTAGACATGATTTGCAAGTATTTTGTTGATGACTTTTGCATATATATTCATAAGAAAAATTGGTCTTGTGATGATTAGATTCTAGTCTCAACTTGTCCAAGTGATTATGCCCAGTTGGCCTGACTGTTGCTGCAAGGATATTTTGTGGCTGGTTGATAAACTGGAAGGCTGGTGTATCAGATCATCAGTGAGTTGATTGCTGAAGGCTTTTAAGGAAGAAGAGCGATTCTTTCACTGCTTCTTCAGCCAGCATACCTCTCCTGTGAAGTTCGTCCAGACCTTTCATCGGAGCCACCAGCCTCACAGCCTGCCCTTTGGATTTTGGACTCTTTCATTCCTACAGTTAACATGAGACAACTTTATAAATCTCGTAATTACAGATCTCTCCTGTTGGTTCTGTTTTTGTAGAGGACCCTGACTAACACAGCTTGGTACCAGGAGTGGTTCTTGAGAAACAGAATTTAAAAATAGGTTTTTACAATTGATTTTCTACTCTGATGAGACTCAGAGGCACTAATAACTCTGTTTCCAATATTCAAGGTGGCACTGACAGTCCATGGGGAAGTTGGCAAAAGAGATACTCACAATATCACCTTTAGATTCTGCTAATTTTATGCTTATACCAGGCAAGGCTCTGGGTGAGAATGTTTTTGACATCTTTACAGAGTTTTGTGGAATTAAGAGGTATAAAGATTTTGACTGGTTGCTGTTAGATACGCTGGATACAGTGATAAGGGAAAGGGATGAGCTGATGGCTCAGATTTGCACCTTAAGCACTCTGTGAATAATGTAAAAATTTGTATATGTGTGCTGAAAGAAAATCTTATTTCTGGTAGTTGCAGACTTGAGGTCTCCGAAAACCAGACATAAATCCTTGTTCTGTGAGTAGCAGATTTACAACATAAATGAAAATTTCAACCTAGCAGGGTGTCTGCTATTTAAAGTTAGGGCTTTGATATGTGTATGAAGATTTACCAATAAAGACTAAAAAAATAGTAAGTTAGGGCTTTAATTGTAAAAGAAGGGGACCCAGAAATGTGGAATGGTGATACATGGCTTGATAATGATGGCGATGGGGAGATGGGATCCCTGGAATCTGCTACACCTTTGCTAGATAGACCTGTAATGGACTGCACTGAGAAAAGAACTTCCCAACCTCTAGCCTGCCTTGAGGAAATGCCTTGCTGGCTTCCAGTCTCCCCAGAGAAGTCTGCTATCCAAACCCCACTTAACCAGATTAACCCTTCACTGCCTGCCAGCCCCGTAACCATATCCCATGGGGAAACAACCCTCATTCTTCTGTCTGAAGTGACTAATCCTGTTTCACCAGATGGAAACTGCAAAGGAATGCTCTGAGGTAACTGGTTTGAAAGACACTTCTACTTTTCATGACCCATCCCATTACCCTTCTTTTCTTCAAGACCTATAACTAGACTAAAGTCTCAACAGGCCCCAAAAGGTGAGGTATAAAGTGTGACCCATAAAGAGGTACACTATACTCCAAAAGAACTGTATGAGATTTCTTTTGGAGTAATCTCCGAAAGAGATTTGGAGAAATCCCCAGTCATGCATGTCTGGGGAAGAGATATGTGGATAGACTTTTCTGAGTGGGCGAAGAACATTAAGATATTTGTGTCCCCTGTGAATGCTCACAAAAGGTGACTTCAGCAGAGGAAAGTTTTAATCAAGTGGATAACATGTCCCTTCCTGTCGATACAAGTCATCCTCTTTCTTCAGCCACTGCTGCCATTGCTGAATGGGCTCATGAACAAAGTGGGCATGGTGGTAGGGATGGAGCTAATGCATGGTGTGTCCATTTGACAGTATCATGAACCCCAGAAAAGCCATGTTTCGATTCTGATTCAGTCTTCTTGGGGGCAAACGTTTCTTTTAATCCTGATTTAATAATGTAGGTTGTAATCTTTTGATTTGATGGTCTCCATGGAGATGTGACGCACAAGGTGTAGGTGTTAACTTTTGATTAGTTGGAGATGTGACTCCACTCATTCCAGGTGAGACTTGATTAGATTACCAGAATCCTTTAGAGTAGGAAACACTTTGGAGAAAGCCAGAAATGACAGAGCCATGAGAAATGATAGAAGCCTCAGAGCTGACATAGCAGTGCCGACAGAACAGAGCTGGCACAGATGCTGACATGTGGAGATGCTTGGAGCCCGGCAGATGTTGCCAGGTTCCTTCCCATGAGATGTTAAGCAAGCTGGATCCTGGCGAGAGCCAAGAGAAGCCAAGAGATGAAACCTAGCCCTGGGGAAGCAAAGTGAGGAACCCCCACAGAAACAGAAGCTGAAAGCAACTGAACCCAGGAGCAAGGGACCAGCAGATGCTAGCCACATGACTTCCCAGCTGACAGAGCTTTTCCAGACAGTAGTAGTCTTTCTTGTGTCAAGGTAACCTCTTGTTGCTACCTTAATTTGGAAACTTTCACTTCTGTGGAACTGTAAACTTGTAAACTTATTAAATTCCCCTTTTTGAAGGCCATTTCAGTTCTGGTATATCATGTCTGGCTTCCTAACTAACAGACATGGCTCAACAACATAGATTTCCGCTCACCAAAGCCTACCTGGCTAAGGCCACTGCCGAGTGCCCAATATGCCAGCAGTAGAGACTACGCTATGTCCCTGGTATGACACCATTCCCTGAAGTGATCAGCCTGCTACCTGGTGTTAGGTTGATTACATTGGACCACTTTCTTCATGGAAGGGGGAGCAGTTTTTCTTACTGGAATGAACAGTAAGAAAATGGATATGGGTTTGCATTCCCTGCACACAGAGCTTCTGTAAAAACTATCGTCCGTGGACTTACGGAATGCCTTATCCACCATCATAATATTCCACACAGCATTGCTTCTGACCAAGGAACCCACTTCACAGCAAATGAAGTGCAGGAAGGGGTACATGCTTATGAAATTCTCTGGTCTTACCACGTTCCCCATCATCCAGAGGCAACTGGGTTGATAGAATGATGGAATGGTCTTTTGAAGACCCAATTACGGTGCCATCTAGATGGCAAAAGCTTGCAGGGCTGGGGCAACATTCTCCAGGAGGCTGTGCATCTACTATATGGTGCTATTTCTTCCATAGCCAGGATACACAGGTCCAGGAATCAAGGGGTAGAAATGGGAGTGGCAGCACTCACTATCACCCCTAGAGATCCAGTAGGGTAATTTTTGCTACCTGTCCCTGTGACCTTAAGTTCTACCTGGTCTACAGGTCCTAAGGGAGGAGTTTTTCTACCAGGATTCACAACAATGATTCCATTGAACTGGAAGTAAAAGCTGCCACCTGGCCACTTTAGGCTTCTTATGCCACTGAATCAGCAGGCGTGAAAGGCGATTACTGTTCTGTCTAGGGTGATTGATCCTGCTATCAAGGGGAAATAGGACTGCAACTACACAATGGATGTAAAGAAGAGTTTTCTGAGAATACGGGAGATCCACTAGGGTATCTTTTAGTACTACATGCTCTGTGATAAAAGTCAACAGAAAACTGAAGCCAAATCCAGGCAGGAGTACCAGTGGCCCAGAAACTTCAGGAATGAAGATCTGGTTTACCCCACCCCGGCAAAGAACCGTGGCCAGCTGAAGTGCTTGCTAAAGGCTAAAGGGAACATGAAATGTGTAGTAGAAGAAGATAGTGATAAATATGAACTGTGACCATGTGACCAGTTATAGAAATGAAGACTGTGATTACATGAATATTTCTTCCCTATTTTATTATGAGTATGTATGTGTTTGTACATAAGCAAATATCTTCTTTTCTTATCCTATGACATAAGTTGTATTTTTCATGTTATAGTGTTTATGGCATAGGATATGAAGTTTAAGAGTTGTACGTAGGACAGTTGAATATTGTTAGGTGAAACATATGACTCTTATTGTGTTCTATTTGGAAAGGAAGCCTGTTTGAAGGTGATGGGTATAGCTGCCAATTTGAAAAGGGGTGGTAGTCCCTTTTCAATTTGATGGTAGCCACATTGATGGCTAGGTTCTGACCAAGGGATTATGCCCATTTGTTTGGTCTGGAAAACACTGGCCTGACCATTGCTGCAAGGACGTTTCTGGCTGGTTGTTAAACTGGAAGGCTGGTTTGTTACATCATCAGTCAGTTGATTGCATCTGTGGTGTGGCTGATTACATCTATAATCACCTATGGCGTGTCTCCCACAATGAAGTAATCCAATCAGGTAAAAGACTTAAGGAAGAAAAGAAACTCTTTCACTGCTTCTTCTGCTAGCGAGCCTCTCCTGTAGAGTTCATCTAGAGCCTTCATTGGAGCTGCCAGCTTCACAGCCTGCCCTATGGGTTTGGACTCTCTAAGAGTCTCACCGTTACATGAGACACCTTTATCTCATGTTTACAGACCTCTCCTGTTGGTTCTGTTTCTCTAAAGAACTCTGACTAACACAGGTTTGTAATTTTCTTTTCTTGTAATATCTTTACTGGCTTTGGTATTAGGATGAATTTGGTAGTATTCTCTGCTCTTCAGGTTTTCAAAAGAGTTTGAACAGTATTGGTATGCTGCATCTGGGTGTGCTTCGCTTTAAGTTTATCCTGTTTGGGTTCTTTTGAAGATTTTACTATCATGTCCATGTCTTTTTAAATTTGTGAAGTATCTGCCATTATATCTTTTAATATTCTTCTGCCCTTTTCTGTCTTTCTATTCCTTCTGGAATCTCATAATGCACATATAATGGTTCTACAGCTCTCTTAGGCCGTTTTCTTTTTTAAATAGTTCTTTCTGCGTCACAACCTGAATCATTTCAATTATATTGTTAGTGGTGGCTCTAATTCTTTATTCTGCTCACTTCAAATCTGTTGTTGAATTCCTCTAGGGAATTTTTCATTTCCTTTATTATAGTTTTTAATTCCATTATTTCTATTTGGTTCCTATTGAGAGGCTCAGAGTGATTTTTGCATCTTTCATTCCTCATATCCTTTAGTTTTTTCTCTTTGTTTTCTTTACCTTCTTTATAATATTGATGATCATGTTTTAAAGTCTTTGTCTGATATGAACAAAGTCTGATCCTCTTTACTGATGCTTTCTCAATTTTTTCTTGTTCCTTTGCACTGGCTATCACTTTCTGTTTCCTTGGTTTGTAATCTGTTGTTGCACGCTATACATTTTAATATTTTAAAGTATTAAGTCTGGGATTTTGTCCCTGAGCTGCCTGTTCTTTAAGTTTATATCCAGCTAGTGATATTGTAGAAACTTCTGTGAATTTGAGGAGCTAACAAAACCAGACAAGCATAAACCAAAAGTGCCTTTCACAGCTCTGCAAATTGGCTCTGCTTTGGCTGCTGGTTTCTTTTCTTCAGAGCTTAGCCCTCTTAACAAGCTCAACCCAAGCAAATATCACTATGTGCATAGTCCTCTCCATCTTATCTGAGCCTGTTTGGAGCTTGCTTCTTCTCCTTGCCTTAAAAATGACTTGTTTACAGGAATTCAAATGCCCTCTCTACTCATTATGATTTTAGACTTTCATCCTTGTTGTGGTATTGTAGGACTTAATGCAGATAATGCTTTCCTTCATGCTGCTTTGACCTAATTGTATTTTACATTGCTTTTGTTGTCTAGAAGCTGCTTCTCTGCCTTCAGGACAGTTCTGGGGTGGTGAGCCTGAGATATGTTTACTGGTTCTATCTTTCAGGCTTCCATGCATCCAAGAATTTGCCTAGAGCTTACAATGCACCCTCTGAAACAGGGCCAGGAACCTACCATGGGAGCACAGGAAGGGGTTGATTCAGGTGTAGCAAGGGTGTAACGAACTTTGTCTACCAATTTTGAAGTTGTGTTTTCTTTATTCTGTACCTTTTCAGTTACTACATCCTTTTAACTGCTTTCCAAAGGTTTGAGAAGATGACCGCCAGTTTTTGGTAGATGTCCAACCATCTGTGAGGGAACATTAGCCCAGCATGGCTTATGCCACCCAGTTGATCCACTGAAGTCTGAAAGAGGCATTCATTAGTACTGCTGGTCAGAGTGTACATCAGTATAAACTTTCTCGATGGTGTGTGACAATGTTTTTCAAGACCCATAATTGAAATAATTTGATCCTAGAAATTATCTTAAGGAAGTAATCAGGACTATAAATGTAGATTTATACCAAAGAATACATATTTATATCAATTTTTCTCTCTGTAATGTATAACATTTAGATCAATACAAAAAATTAGGAATTTGTACTTAAATGTCTACAATTAGGGCTAATAAATTATCCTACATCAATTTGATGGAATATAATGGAGCCATTTAAATCATGTTTAAAATATAAAAGCCTAAGACAAAATTGTATTTAGAAAATGGCAATCATTACATGTTTGTACTTAAACAAAATGATAATAATTGCATGAAAATATATAGACAATATATTAAAATGATATAAAATACATATTAAATTAAAAAATTTTTGGTCCTAGCAGAAAACAAATACAAATAAACCAACACAGTAGTTTTAGAGAAACTTGTTGTTTCTTTATACAGGTGGATAAGTTGTCTATTTCCTACATGGCTGTTATGAATGGAATCATGTCCTCCAAAAAGATTTGTTCGAGTCCTAACCTCTGGTCCTATGGATGTCAGCCCATTTCTAAATAGGATCTTTCAAAATATTGTCAGTTACGATGAGGTTAAGCTTAGTCAGAGTGGACCTTAATTATAAATATGACTGGGATCCTTTTAAGCAGAGGAAACTTAGACATAGTCAAAAGTAGGAGACAGAGGGATAAAGTTGGCTACACTGTGGTGGAGGCAGAGATTGAACTATGTATTGCTGGTGAACCATCACCAGAATGTTGCAGACTTTAGAGAAACTGTGGCTTGCTAATACCTTGATTTTGAACTTCTGCCCTTCAAAACTAAAAGACAATAAACTCCTGTTATTTAAGCCATCCAGTCTGTGCTATTTGTTATAGCAGTCCTGGCATAATAGACAGTGACACATTAACAATCAGCGTGTAAAATGGAGGAGGGAGTGTTAAGTAGGTGGTCCCACTGAACTAGGCTTGTTCGCATGTTTGGATGTTGCTTAGGGTTCAGTTATTCTAGACTGACTTATGCTATGTTCCATACGTCTTTTGCTTTCTACTCCTGTCCTCTTGCAAGGTAAGTTTGGTCATGGTCTCAAAGCCATGGCAGAAATTCAAGTAAAGAAAAAGCTCAATTATGCAAGTTTTTTTGTTTGTTTCTTGTTTTCATTGCATTGTTTGTTGATCAAAGGAAATCACATAGCCTAGTCTAGGAAAGTGTAGGGGGACAGAGGGAATAATGAATGGAGGCCAGTAATAAAATCAGTTCTATAGATTAAGTAGACAAAAATAAAGTCTTGAGATCATCTCAATGTATTATAAAGTTCATTTGAAGATTTATATTATTTCTTTATCCAAAAGAGAAAATATATTGTTTCAACAACTGATGGAATGTTTACAATATTTAGTCATATTTTAGGTCACTGAAAAAATCTTAATGACATCAAATTCTCTAACTCAATAAAACTAAACACCATTTATAAAAGTATTAGCAGAAATGTCCAACCTCTTAGAAATTGAAAATCATTTTCCTAAGTAATGGGATAAAAAAAAGATCAAATATTTACCCTTTTGAGAACATAATAGGGAATAAATGGGATTTGGCTCAAAGAGAGCTCATGGTAATAATGTATCCTGAAATATGGTCATTACCAGATAATATATGAAGAAAATAGATGAATTATGCATTAAAACCTTAAAATAATAAAAACGGGATTGAATTAATAATATCTAAAGAATATCAAATAAAAAAATAAAAATAACCCTTAACTATTTTAATTTTAAAATTTTAACATTAAATTTGAATATGTAATTTGATAAAATTCATTTTCAATTGTCTTTCCGCATTAATGGAGGTCTCTTAGGAGTTTTCTTCCTGTGTTATAATCAAGATACTTGTGCATTTCAGAAACAGTAGAGATGTGTAGCTGTTCATCTCATTTTTTAAAAAACTTTAGCAAATGCTACTGATTTTACATTTGACTGTGTTTCCCTTTGAATTTGGTGATATAAAGTTGAAATAGAAATACGAATTTAGGTTTAACAAGTTTATAAT
>PVIY010043180.1:0-20474 GCA_004026745.1 Myrmecophaga tridactyla
TTATGTTAAAATACTGAATGAAGCTGCATGTGAGAATGATAGAGGGAGGAGGGCTGGGGACATAAATGAAATCAGAAAGAAAGATAGATGTTAAAGATTGAGATGGTATAATCCAGAATGCCTGGAGTGTATAATAATAGTGAAATGCACAATGTACAAATCTTAAAAATGCTTTTGCATGAGGAAGAACAAAGGATTGCCATTATTGCAAGGTGCTGAAAATAGATGATAATTAATACTTTAAAATATCACCTTAGGTGTGAGACTAAAGCAAAAAATGTTTATTTGTCACAAAATTTATATTTTGACTAGAGCATTTCCTAATATAACCCACGTAGATAGTTTGATTAAATGTCATAAGTACTTGGAATCTTAGGTAGCCACATGAGATTTTGCTGGTTTGTCCAGAGTGATTCCTCGATGAATCCCAGAATGATTTGATCAGTGACTGGAAAAATATTTGCAAGCCCCCTTCAGGGAATGGTGAGAACGGAGAGAAATTCAACTTCCCCAAGTTGAATTCTTGATATTCTCACAAGCAGTGTGGAAAACCAAAGCTATAGGCCGAGCCCCCAGTATTGGGGTTTGTTCATATGAAATTTAACCCCACAAAGGATAGGTCAAGTCCACTTAAAATTTAGGCCTAAGAGTCACCCTCAGGAGGGCCTCTTTTGTTGCTCAGATGTGGCCTCTCTCTCCAGCCAACATGATGAGCAGTCTCACCACCCTCCCCCTCTCTGCATGGGACATGACTCCCAGGGATGTGTACCTTCCTGGCAACGTGGGACAGAGATCCTAGAATGAGCTGAGACTCAGTATCAAGGGACTGAGAAAAACCCTAGAATGAGCTGAGAATTAACATCAAGGGATTGAGAGAACCTTCTTGACCAAAGGGGGAAGAGTGAAATGAGACTAAGCGTCAATGGCTGAGAGATTCCAGAGTCAAGAGGTTATCCTAGAGGTTATTCTTATGCAACCTTCAGCCAGATATTGCAAAATTGCCACAATATACCAAGCCCCAACCAACGGTATTCCCGAAAACCCTAAAAAATACCCTGGGCTCTATCAACGACTCCGTAAATTTTTTCTTAGTAAGTTTACTTTTCAGAAACTTAAAGCCTCCAGATTGTTCCTACGCCAGATAAGCCCTGAAACCCAGAGGTACCAGTCTCTCCATCAACATCACTGTGTATCCCATAAGGTGAACACCCCTTTCCAGCACAATGAAGTTAAAATGGGCATTGCTCAGATATCCCTTAAGTTTAAGAGGATGACCAAATGAGAAGGATGAGTGTAACTGAGAAGTTTGGATTTAACAAATGATTATGACTACTGACTCATAATATAGATATTCCTTTTAAGTTTCTAGTACATAAGAATAGCCAGAAGGAAACTGTTGAACTGTGATCAAGTAACTTTGATCTTTGATAGTAGTTCCATAACTATACAGCTTTCATCTTGTGACAGTATGATTGTAAAAATCTTGTGACTGCCATCCCCTTTATCTGGTATATGGTCAGATGAGTAACAAAATAAAGAAGTGCATGAAAAAAATTGAGGGCAAGATTAAGATATTCCTAGATAAACAAAAGATGACAGAGTTTATTAACAACCCCATGAGAGATGCTAAAGACAGTGCTGCAGGTTGAGAGAAAAGCACACTGGACAATAGATGAAAGCTACAGGAAGAAACAAGGATCTTCAATAAGGGTAATGACATGGGAAAAGATAAATGCCAGCATTACTATATTTTTGGTTTGTAACTCCACCTTTTACTTCTTACAGGATCTAAAAGACAAATGCATAAAAGGTAATGGTTAATCAGTGGGCTTGGAGTCACAGTGTATAAACATACAATTTGTGACAAGAACTATATAAAGGTGGGGGAACAGAGGAGTTCCATAGTTTGTGTATACCAGTAAAGTTGAGTTGTTACCTAATATACACCTCCATGCATTGGAGAAGCTTGGCAACTCCAATGAAAATATCAGAGAATATGCAACTTATAGAAACAGAAATTAGGGTACCAGTTGGCAGGGGGATTGGAAAGTTAGTGCATAATGGGTGTAGAGGGTGGTGAGGGTACTGCAACATTAAAGCAATCCAACTGAATGATATGCTTGGGAGTGGTTGAGCTTAGAAGGTTTATATGGTATATATGTTCCCACATTTTAAAAAAGAATAAGTGCTTACACACTAAGAGTACCTTCCATAAATGTAATACCTCCAGATGGGTTCCTAGGCCAGTTAAGTCTTGAAATCCAGAGGGGCCAGCCTCTCTAAGAACATCAATTAGTTCCATCCCTCTATCCCATACTATCAACACCCCTTTCAACATGAAAAAGTTAGAATGGGTATAGGCCAAATACCCTTCTAATGATTAGGAAAAGGATCAAAGGAGAAGAAGGAGTTATAAAACAGAAGATAAGATTTAACAAATGAATATGACTGTTGAATCATTTAAATTGATATTTCTTTCAATCTCAAATGTTTTGGAGATGCTCGGAGGAAAAACCTAAAATTGTGAAAGTGTAACATGTACGGAACTCTGAAATGTGGTCTACTTGTTACAATGTATTTTGAAATTTCACAAAAAAAATGTTAAAAGAAAAAAAAAGAGTGACTAAAGAGACAATGACAATTAAATGCAACAAGTGATCCAGGACAATTTTTATCAAGAGAAAAGAAAAGGCTCAAAAGGACATTATTGGAACATACAAAAAAACTGGAATATGGAGTAAGCTTAATGTGAAATTTCTTGAACTTGATAACTGTACTTAAGGTGGTTAGATAAGTGAATATCCTTGTCCTTGGGAAATGGATATGGCAACTGTTCTAGTTTGGTAGCTACTGGAATGCAATATACCAGAAACTGAACGGCTTTTAAAAAGGGGAATTTAATAAATTGCTAGTTTACTGTTCTAAGGCCGAGAAAATGTCACAATAAAAACAAGTCTATAGAAATGTCCAATCAAAGGCGTCCAGGGAAGGATACCTTTGTTCAAGAAGGCTGATGAAGTTCAGGGTTTCTCTCTCAAGTGAGAAGGCACATGGTGAACATGGTCAGGGTTACTCTCTCATCTGGAAAGGCATGAGACAAACATGGTATCATTGCTAGCTTTCTCTCCTGGCTTCCTGTTTCATAAAGTGCCCCAGGAGGCATTTTCCTTCTTTATCTCCAAAGGTCGCTGGCTGGTGGACTCTGCTTCTCGTGGCTGTATCATTCTGCTCTCTCAGAAATCTCCCTGCTTTCTCTCTTGTCGTTTTCTTTTATAGGATTCCAGTAAACTAATCAAGACCCACCCAAATGGGTGGCGACACACCTCCACCTAACCCAGCTTAACAACCATTCTTGATTAAGTTCCATCTCCAGGGAGATGATCTGGTTACAGCTTCAAACATACAGTATTGAACAGGGATTATTCTGCCTTTATGAAATGGGATTTAGATTAAAACATGGCTTTCCTAGCGGACATACATCATTTCAAACCAGCAAAGCAACATTACAAATTCAAGGAGCATGATGTAAGTAACCTATACTCAAGTGTTCAGAAAATGGATTGACAAATAGACAGTGAATATTTCCAGGAAAAGTTATTTATTACTCATTTCACTTACTACTCATTTCCTTGGTTTAATTATTTGGCCCTGAGCAGTGTGGTCTGTTACCACCATAACAAATACCAAATCATGATTTTTTTTCACCCACTGTTCTTCGATTTGCAACTTTACGAAGAGAAATTCTTCATCTGTTCATCTGTTTAAAAAGTGGCATTTTTCTTTAATTTGGCATAAATTATTTTACTATTTTAGTATGCATATTTGAAAGTAAGATTTTGCGAAGAGCAACTATGTAATGCTTAACAAAAACAAAACAAAATACATGTGACACAAATCTTTTAAATCAAATGGAAACAGGTATTGAAATAACAGATTAAAAAATCTAGCTGTTACTCTGAATAAAAAATAGGTGCCTCAGGGTACATGGTGGTTCACTGGTAGAATGTTCACGTTCCATATGGGAGACCCAGGTTCAATTCCCAGAACATGTACACCCCCCCCACCCGCCAAAATAGGTGCCTTAGCCTCAAAGATGTAACAGTCTTTGCTCTTATGCACAATCTGCAATATCTTAGCACATTGTCAATTAAGTATCTCAGACTCTCCTATCTGCATCCCAGACCAATTATCTGGATATTTTTAGCCTCTGTAAATTATTTGTAACCTTGTGTACACAGCCAGCAAGGAAAGGTTCTAAAGATTTTCATGTGAAATGAGCAATAAAAGGAGTACTTATTTCAAACAGCAGATAGCTAGAAAACACTCCCTGACCCTAATAGGGAAACTGACTTGGCATGGAGTTTCCAGTCAGATTTACTACCAGACATCTTTTGTGCATGGATTAAATACAGATGTAAACAACTGATACCTCCTGGCACCAAAGACCTCTGAGAAGTAAAAATACAATTATGAAAATCCCTTGGAGTTGGCAAGTCGAATCTAGACCAATACCAAGTGTAGGCACCTGCCATGTAATCAATGACGATGACAGTTTTGGACTTCACTGGAACAAGCTTCACATTTTCTACCAAGGATCACTTTGCAGGACCTTCTGGAAGTTAGTACAACTCTGTGGTCAGGGTCAGAATAAATAACTGAAAAAAATGGGGTCCATATCCCTGGATAATAGATGATGCTACTGAGCTGTATATTTTTTAGACACAATATATTTACACAACAGAGCTCATTTAATGATGCTACAGGACCTTCTGAGTTGAATCCAATAAAAGTAATGTCAAACCAGTCTTTCAACTAGCAGAGAAATTTTCAGAGTTGAGGAACTTGAATATTCTAGAGGCAAAAAAAAAGTAAGCCACTTAGAATTATTATGCTGATGATTAGAAAATGTTCTCAGTGATAAGAAGGATTTGGAGTAGACATGACTCATCAACAAATAACCTAACCTCTAAAATCAGGAGGAAATTGGTATAACTTGGAGGAGGAATACACATCCTTTATAAGAAAGAAAAAGATGTAATAAATGTGGATTCTTGATAATCTCACAAGCAGTGTGGACAACCAAAGCTATAGGCCGAGCCCCCAATCTTGGGGGTTGTTCATATGAAACTTAACCCTACAAAGGATAGGTCAAGCCTACTTAAAATTAGGCCTAAGAGTCACCCCCAAGAGAACCTCTTTTGTTGCTCAGATGTGGCCTCTCTCTCCAGCCAACACAACAAGCAAACTCACCACCCTCCCCCTGTCTACATGGGACATGACTCCCAAGGGTGTGGACCTTCCTGGCAACATGGGACAGAAACCCTAGAATGAGCTGAGACTCAGCATCAAGGGATTGAGAAAACCTTCTCGACCAAAAAGGGGACGAGTGAAATGAGACACAGTGTCAATGGCTGAGAGATTCCAAACAGAGTTGAGAGGTTATCCTGGAGGTTATTCTTACACATTAAGTAGATATCACCTTGTTGTTCAATATGTAATAGAGAGGCTGGAGGCAACTGCCTGAAAATGTGGAGCTGTGTTCCAGTAGCCATGTTTCTTGAAGATGATTGTATAATGATATAGCTTTCACAATGTGACTGTGTGATTGTGAAAACCTTGTGTCTGATGCTCCTTTTATCTACCTTGTCAACAGACGAGTAGAACATATGGAATAAAAATAAATAATAGGGGGAACAAATGTTAAAATAAATTGCTTGAAATGCCAGTGATCAATGAAAGGGAGGGGTAAGGGGTATGGTATGTATAAATTTTTTTCTGTTTTCGTTTTATTTCTTTTTCTGAATAGATGCAAATGTTCCAAGAAATAATCATGATGATGAATATGCAACTATGTGATGATATTGTGAATTACTGATTATATATGTAGAACAGAATGATCAAAATAGGAATGTTTGTGTTTGTTTGGTGTTTTTTGGTATTTAAATAAATAAATAAATTTCAAGAAGAAAAAAATAGCCAAGTTTATGATAACAGCAGAAAGGATTAAGTGGGGATCGGGGGACAGTGAGGAGGTGTTGCAAAGTCCCTGTATTTTACCAAAAGACTTCAATACTGGCTTTAACAGCTGTGATAAATTCAAGATGAATGCTGTAATCTCTAGATCAGCTACTGAAAAACTACAACACAGCAACAGAATTAAGAAGCCAACAGAGAAGTAAAACGAAAAGTTCTGGTTAGCACAAAAGAAGGCAGGAAAGGAGAAGCAGAGGAACAGCAACAAAATAAGAAATGGAACAGAAAACAAAATACCAAAATGGCACCTTGATAGATGAATAAAATGTAAGCAAACTAGAATCTGCAAAGGTAACATAAATGTAATAACCCACATAAATGCAATAACAGGCTAATTTCCAATGGTAGAAATCACTCTGAATGACAGAAAGTAGAACTGCACTTTTGATTGGACCTCTTTAAAGGGTAATGTTTCAATCAGAGCCCATTTCACCCATTCAGAGCCTATGAGATGTTATTCTTATCTTCTATCTCTCCCAACATTAAGTAAATGCATAAGCAACAAATACCTGCCCAATAAACATGCATGGACTTCTCCTTCTACCCAATTTTCTGCTTTCATCTATCCACTCAATTTTGTAACACAACCCAATTATTAATAAATATCATACCCTATTTGCCACCATTGCATGCAAACATGCCTTTTATTCAATCTTCTACATTATTCATTAAAAAAATCAATTTCAAGACTGATTCTTGAGGCATAT
The DNA here is from genome assembly GCA_004026745.1 of Myrmecophaga tridactyla. Classification (NCBI taxonomy): domain Eukaryota; kingdom Metazoa; phylum Chordata; class Mammalia; order Pilosa; family Myrmecophagidae; genus Myrmecophaga; species Myrmecophaga tridactyla. The sequence continues at coordinate 6,741 of PVIY010043180.1, forward strand.
GATATAACATATTCTCTCACACAGGCACTGGTACTGCTTATTAGACATGGCCTGTATAGAAGAAGTTGAGCCAAGAATCTGTCAGTTCCTGGAAGTTCTCACTTCAAGGCTCTGGGCTTGCCTGAGCCTCTAAGACGGCACAGAGAGGCACACAGAATGTAGAGTGCAGGGCAAGAGGAAAGTTGTATGAGAAGTATCAGGAGTGCCACTCCTTAGCAGACAAGTCACCTAGGGCAGAATTATGGAATCTGTAATGCTACTTATTGGTACTCTATCCTTTTTTTTTTTTTTTTTTGAGGCAAAAACAGGAAGAAGAACAAGGCTTCAAAGTCCTTACTTTATCAAAATTAAAAAAAAAAATTACTATTAACTTTTAGCCCAGGAGGGTCTAATAACAACTAAGTCCCTCTAGACCAGAGTCAAAGGCAGAGACTAAGGATTCACCTTAGACTTTCCTTTTACCATGAACTGCTGAAGTGAACAAGCAAAAAGACAAGAACTAAAGAGTAAACCGAAAGGGTAATGTTAGGCCTTCCCACTGGGATACATGTTTAAATTCCAAAAGATGACTTCCTTTCTGGAGCACAGGATCACAGCAAAAGGTGCATTTCCCCCAACCAGTAAAAACAATAGCAGAAACCACAGTTCTTTCTCCACTCCACTAATGGAATTGCTGGCATCTGGGGTACTGAGAGCTTACTGTGGTAATTTTTATGTGCTTCATATGTCAGTTGTGGGAATGAATCAGTATGGTCCTCAGACTGGAAGCTAATGTTTACATTTCAAAATGTCTTTTGGAAGACTGGCCACAAATCACTCTTGCATGACTTAAATCTGAAGCCAAGCCCTCTGCACAACATGCTGGGCAATACCAACTGCTAATCAAGTTCAAATATTTTTACTAGAGAAAGAGTATTTTCCCCAGGGCACAGGCTTGAATTTCTAGCCCAACAAAACCTTTACTGGTAGCCACAAGTCAATCAAAAATATCCTTTCGGTTCAAATACAACTCCCACCAATTGTATCCACTCCTGTGGGGAGGAACACAGATGGAGAGAGGACTCAAGTTCTTCTTCCCCTTCAGGGCTCATGACGCCCAGCCTTTTTAACAAAGCTCCAGCACACTCTTGGAGCTCTGGCTATGGAGAGACAACACCCTGAAGCACAGAAAGTAATGCCTGGAAAACTCAGTAGCTGGAGTGAAGAAAATGTTAGCCGTTGGTATTTTATTTTTGTAACATAAACCTGCCATGTTTCTGAAATGGAAGCATCTATCCCCAAGTCGCTGGGCACAGCTAGAGAAAGTGTCAACCTCTCTGATTACTTCAACTAGATGGTTTCTCCTCTCACTTTTTTTTTAAAGTAAACTTCATTTTATAAAATAGTTATAGATTTACAGAAAAGTTGTGAAGATAGTACTTACCCTGCACCCAGTTTCCCTTATTATTAACATCTTACAATGGTGTGGTGTATTTGTTACAATTCATGGATAAATACTGATACTTTTGGTCTTTCTACAGATTTATTCATATTTACATTTTAAACAAATGGAATCACATAATATGAAGTACTTTTTATCTGATTTCTTTCACAGTATAATTTTCTAAATTATTATTTTTTTAATTAGAGAAGTTGTAGATTTACACAAAAATCATGGAAAAAATATAACGTTCCCATATACCACTCTGTTGTTGACACTTTGCATTGGTGTGGTACCTTTCTTACAATTGACAAAAGAATATTAAAATACAACTGTTAACTCTAGTTCATAGTTTGCATTAGGTGTATTTTTGCCTGTATACCACCCTATTATTAACACCTTGTAATAGTGACCTACATATGTTATAATTCATGAAAGAACATTCTTCTATTTGTAGTGTTAACCATAGCCATTGTCCACCACAGGGTGAACTGTGTTACACAAATCCCATTATTTTATCCTCTAACTTTCCTTCTAGAAACATACAAGACCCAAAATTGCCCCTATCACATTCACATATATAACTTAGCATTAATTACACTCACAATAATGTGTTACTATCATGACTATCCATTTCCAAACATTTACAATCAATCTAATTAGAAATTCTGCCTAAATTAAGCAGAATAACTTCCATTCTCTTCAGCCATTCTATCTCCTACATTCTAGTTCCTAACTCTGAGTTTGCTAATTTTAACTAGTTCACAACAAGGAGATCATACCATATTTATTGTCCTTTAGTTCCAGCTTATTTGACTCAACATAATATCTGCAACATTCATCTATGATGTCAGATGCATTAGGACTTCATTTCTTCTTACACCTGAATAATATTCCATCATTTGTATATACCACATTTTGTTTATACATTAATTGGCTGATAGACACTTGAATTATTTCCATCATTTGGCAATTGTGAAAAAGGACACTATGAACATCGGTGTACAAATGCTCTGTTCAAATCGCTGCTTTCAGTTTCTCTGGGTATATAACTAGTAACAGGATTGCCAAATCATGTGGCAATTCTACACATAGCTTTCTGAGGAATCACCAAACTGTCTTCCACAGCAACTGCACCATTTTACACTGTCACCAGCAATGAGTGAGTCTTTCTCTTTCTCTGCATCCAATCAACACTTGTAGTTTTCTGTTTCTTTTAATATTGGCCATTCAATATCTCTTTGAAGCTTTGATTTGCATTTCTTCAATAGCTAGGGATGTTGAGCATCTTTTCATGGGCCTTTTAGATCATTGTATTTCCTTTTTTGGAAATATAGCTGTTCAATCTTTTGCCCATTTTATTAAAAATGGTTGGTCTTTTTATTGTTGAATTGTAGAATTTTTCATATATTCTGGATACTAAATCCTTTCAGATATGTGGTTTCCAAATATTTTCTCCCAAGAGTTGGCTGCTTTTTTACTTTCTTGACAAAGTACTTTGAAGGACAAAGTTTTTAATGCTAGTTGTGAGTTTTTCATATATGCCCTTTATCATGTTGAAGAACTTTCTTTCTATTTCTATCTTTCCATGTGTTTTTATCAAGAAAGAATGCCAGATTTTGCTAAATGCCTTTTCTGCATCAGTTGAGATGATCATGTGTTTTATCCCCTTCAATTTGTTAATATGGTGTATTTCAATGATTGATTTATGTTTAACTACTCTTGCATTCCTGGGATAGAACCCACTTGACCACAGTGTACAATTATTTTAATGTGCTGATGGATTTTATTTTTAAGTATTTTGTTAAGTATTTTTGCATCTATATACATTAGAGAAACTGGTCTATAATTTTCTCCTCTTGTAGTATCTTTATCCGGCTTTTGTATTAGGGTGATAATTGGCTTCAAAGAATGAATTAGGTAGGGTTCCCTCCTCTTCAATTTTCTAGAAAAGGTTGAGCAGGATTGGTATTAATTTTTCTTAGAAAATTTTGTAGAATTCACCTCTGAATCCATCCTGTCATAGGCTTTTCTTTGTTGGGAGTTGTTTGATGACTCTTTCAATCTCTTTTTTTTTTGTGTTTGGTCTGCTGAGGTCTTCTATAGCTTCCAGAATCAGTGTAGGTTGTTCATGTGTTACTAGAGCTTGTCCATTTCATCTAGGTTGTCTAATTTGTTGGTATATAATTGTTCATAGTATCCTCTTATGATTCTTTTTTTTTCTGTGAGTCAGTAGTAACGTCTGGCCTCCCATATTTCTAATTTTATTTCCAGCTTATCTCTTTTTTTCTTTGTCACTCTAGCTAAGGGTTTGTCAAGTTTATTGACCTTCTCAAAGAACCAACTTTTGGCTTTGTTAATTCTCTCCATTGTTTTTTTAAACTTGATTTTATTTATTTATGCTCTAAGCTTTATTTCCTTCCTTCCGGTTTTCTTATTAGCTAGCTGTTTTGTTTCGTTTTTGTTTTTGTTTTTTTTTTCTAGTTCCTCTAGGTGTGCGGTTAGATTTTTATTTTCACTCTTTCTTTTTCTTTTCTTTTCGGCATGGGCAGGCTCCAGGAATCAAACCCAGGCCTCCAGCATACAGGTGAGAATTCTGCCATTGAGCCACCGTTGCACCGCACCCTTTCTTCTTTTATAATGTAGACATTTAGGGCTACAGATTTCCCTCTCAGCACTGCCTTTACTGCATCCCATAAATTTTGACATTCTGTGTTCTCATTTTCATTCAAGATATTTACTGATTTCTCTTCTAATTTCTTCTTTGACCCCCTGATTGTTTGTCTTAATTTCCATATATTTGTGAATTTTCCAGTTCTCTACCTGTATTAATTTCCAGCTTCGTTTCAATATTGTCAGGGAAAGTGCTTTATATATATATACATATATATATAAATGCAACATATATATTGCAAAATATATATAAAATTGCAATCCTTTTAAATTTATTGAGCCTTGTTTTATGACCAAATATGTGAGCTATTCTGGAGAATGATCCATGGATGCTTGAGAAGAATACATATCCAGCTGTTTTGGGGTGCAATATTCTGTATATGTCTGTTAGGTCTAGTACATATATTATTCAAGTTCTCTGTTTCCTTATTGATCTTCTCTCTAGATGTTCTATCTGGTAATACGAGTGGCATATTGAAGCCTCCAACTATTATTGTAGATACCCCTATTTCTCCCTTCAGTTTTGCCAGCATTTGCCATGTATATTTTGGGGCACTTTGGTTAGGCACATAAATATTAATGAACGTCATTTTTCTTGGTGGATTACCCCTTTTATTAATACATACTGCCCTTCTTTGTCTCCACACTTTTGCATTTAAAGTCAAATTTTTCCAATATTAGTATAGCTTCCCCAGCCTTTTATTTTGGTTCCTATTTGCATGGAATATTTTTTCTAATCTTTCACTTTCAACCTATTTATGTCCTTGAGTTTAAGCTGAATCTTTTATAAACAGCATATAGATGGATCATACTTTTTTTTCCCCATTCTGTCACTCTGTGTCTTTTGATTCGGGAGTTTAATCTATTAACATTCAATGTTATTACTGTAAAGGTAGTACTTCAACCATTTTATCTTTTGGTTTTTATATAACACATCTTATTTCTGTCTCTCTCCCAACCCTTTAGTTATCCATACTGATAATCTTCATGTTGACACTCTTCTCCAAGTCTCCCTCTCCTGTCTTTTCCTTTCAACCTGCAGAACCCCCTTTAGCATTTATTGTGGGGTAGATCTCTTGTTAACGAACTTCTTGCTTCTGTTCTTTTGTGAATATTTTAAACTCAACCTCATTTTTGAGGGACAGCTTTACAGTTAAAGAGCTCTTGGCTGGCAGTTTTCCTCTTTCAGTACTTAAATATATCATACCACTGCCTTCTCCCCTCCACAGTTTCTGATGAAAACTCGGCACTTAATCTGATTGCAGCTCCCTTGTATGTGATGAATCACTTTTCTCTTGTTGTAAGAATTCTTTCTGTCTTAGGCATTTGAAATGTTGATTAGTATGTGTCTCGTAGTAGGTCTACTAAGTTTTATTCTGTTTGAAATACACTGAGCTTCTAGAACCTGTAATATTTAAGTCTTTCATAAGAGTTCGGAAATCTGTGGACATTATTTCCTAAAATATTCTTTCTGCCCCTTTTCCCTTCTCTTCTCCTTCAAGGACACTTATGACACATGTTTGTGCATTTTGTGCTGTCATTCAATTTCCTCAGACCCTGCTCATTTTGATTTCCATTCTTTTCTGTTTTTATGTTTGTAAAGTTTCAGTTGTCCCATCTTCTAATTTGCTAATTCTTTCTTCAAACCCAGGTCTCTGGCATGGCAGGCAAGAGCTCTGCCTGCTGAGCCATCATGGTTTACCCTATATTTTTTTGCCCCTCCCATTTATTTTTAATCTCAAAATATAGAAATATAAAAATTTTTAACCACAAAATTCTATTATGCTTGTTTCCATACTTTCAAATTCTTCTTTATGCTCACCTAGTGTCTTCTTAATATTCTTTATCTCCTTAGCCATATTTTCCTTCTTCTCCTTGTATGGACTTTGGAGAATTATTTGAGCATCTTTGATTAATTATTCCAAATTCTGTGTTCCCTCCAAAATTTTAATTTGTTCCTTTGACTGGGCTAGAGCTTCCTTGTTCTTAGTATGTCTTGTAATTTTATCTGATGTCTAGGCATTTAATTATCTTGATGAGCTTAATCTGATGGTCTGTTTCTTTCTCTTGCCTAGGGTTTTATTGTTGATTGGTTTTGCATTAAGGCACTTCTTTGACACTTGTTTCAACTTATTCTAGTCCCATAGAATTGCCCATGTTTAACTGACCAGATGTTTTCAGTTTTTTTCATCTGATTTATGTCCTGAATATACCTTGCAATTTTTAAGATTGCCCTTCTTGTGTAACTGTTTCACCTCCAGGAGAAAGCTTCCTGTCTTCTGATCCTTCTCCGTAGAATCTTAATTCATTCTGTTTTTGTTTTCCTACATTATTTGTAACTCTTCTTTCATTGCCTCTAGCTGCTTTTCCCTGGGAGGCAAGTTCTGGAAGGAGGATCACCCCAGATAAGACTTTCCAAAGTCAGTATTTCCCAGCCAAAGCCCACAATAAAGACGGCACAGGCTAATTCCAAAGAACCCTGCAGAGAGGGTCAGAAAAGATGCCCAAAAGTTCTTTTGATGGCCCCCCAAAAGTGCACTTTCCTGGCCTGCCCAGTGGACAGCACTCCTCAGCAAACTTTTCCCTGCAGCCTTGGGAATGCCCTACATCTTTGAACCCTCACTGCCTTTGCCTCTGTTGGAAGCAGAATTAAAACAATGGCCACAGTGGTCCTTTCTGGGGTGGGCTAAAATAGCAGTTCAGAGCCAGGAGCCACTGATTTAAATTTGCAGATAAAAAGCTGTGATCAGTGGTCAGCCAGGCCCACCCTCTCCTTGCTCCTGTTCTTGGGCAAGAAGGTTTTCATGTCCCTCTCTGTCCATAGCAGCTAAAGAGGGTCCAGACTATTACATCTCACCTTGAATATGGGGGATGGGCACAGGCAGTTGTCATGGAGCACATTACTCTCAGTTTTTTACCACAGTTTCTCAGTTTCTTTGTCCCACTCTTCCATGGATGCTGTACAGTGCTTCCGTGGCCTCCAGAGTCCCAGAACAGCTCTTTTAGGCAGTTTTTCCCTGTCTACAAGGTGTTTTTGTAGGAGGACTGTGTTCTGTAGCTCCCTACACCACCATCTTCCCCAGAAGTTCCTCTCAGTAAACTTTTTTTTCTGACTTAAAATTTTTATTCATTCAACATCTCACATTATAAATATTTAAAAGTTATATGCATACTGGTATAAGCAGTCATCTGCAAACTATTTAATAACACTAATTTTCCACTAGCACTTCAACAAATGAACTCTTCAAAAAGGAACTGTTATATAACTTAAGAGCAGAACATACAAAAATAGGAGCTTAATGTGAATGACTTTAATAAAAAATGAATCACGCTTATTTAAAATGCTATACTAAATACTACAACCTCCCCATACACAGTAAAAACTATATGAAAATTCAGCCAAGTAGTACAATTAACTGACATACTTAAATAACTCTTCCTTCTGATAATATGAGCAATACACTGGAAACAAAACACTAGGGATTAGTAAAAACTAGACAACCACTTGCTAAATTTCCACTTCTAAAAAATGTAACAAAAATCTGATGAAAATTATAAAAACTAATTATACTTTAAATTCTAAAAATATAAAAAAATAAAACAGTTGAATACAATATTGTCCCAATTCTTACAATGCTAACAATCACAGTAGCTTAAAATTAGATAATAAAATAAAGCAAATGACCAAAACCTCTTTTATTCCATTTTTAAAAATAATCTCAAATTTACATTAACAGAAAGACTGATTTATGATTCTTCTCTTTAGAAAAACCAGTAAGAAAGAGGATTACTCTTAACTGTAGAAAATTACATTTTTAAATGTCTGTAATTAAAAACAAAGAATTACTACACTGCAAAGATCTTTCAAAAGTTTGAAATAAGTATTGCGCATAACTTGAAGTTAACTTGCCACAATTCATCACATTCAAGTTTTAAATCACCTTTTAACAGAAGATTCAACTCTTCAAAACAAAAGGAGTAAACTATCAAGTCTTTCCAACAGCACTCTCATAAAATGCAAAATTCATTCACTGCAAGTTTTATTTTGCATTCTACAGAGGCAGGTGTATGGAGAAGTAGAAACATTATACCAAAGCGTGGAGACCACAAGGGGCCAGGGGAGGGTTCCTTGACATAGAAAATAATCAGAAACCCTTTATTTTACATTGCAAAAATTACCATGTAATTACCCTGTAACTACACTGTAAGTACACAGCTAGTGCCATGCTAGTGCACTGGAGCTACACACGTGGTAAACTGAAGTGATATGCTACAATCTGTACACTAATTACATGTTAATTATGCCTTAAGTTACACGATAACTCCCAACTACAATCCCATGTAATTGGAAGGACATATAATCAAGAAAGTTCAGAATAATAGTTAATAATTGTTTATGCCCTATAAATTGAAGTGTAACCAAATAATCTGTAAACACGCTGTCACACAATCAAAAGTAAATATTAGTAAAATAACAATTTCTTACATTAGTCATGCATACTAACATTAAACACCTGACCCACGCCAGGCTACTTTTTTTCTTTATATATAATTTAAAAGAGCAGACATCTCTGAATCAAACACTTAACATCAATTTATTAATATTAAAAATGGCTAAGCAGTCACCAAAAATGTCTGCATTATGAATAATTTTAAAAGCTTAGTAAGAAGCTGTAGACAATTTTGTTATTTTAAATTTCTACCCATATTTATTATTATTTTTTAGGAACTACAGTGTTATCTGGCATTTTCATGCAAATTTTTTCATTAATTTATGATTTTACAAGGCTATTTCTTAAATTATACGTACACCAATAACTGGTGCTGGGATAGGATGTTTAAGCAGCATGCTTTCTCTTCTTTGCAGACTCTAAAATAGCGCTGCCAGTGCACAACATTCGTAATTTAAAATGTATGCAGAGCACTGAAATGTATAAAAGCAGAATATAAGAAAATAAAATGTGTTAAAATTATTTATATTAAAAAATGAAGTATATGAAGAGCTCTCAGTAATGAAAGCACAAAAAGCTACTCTTTGCAATATGAAAAACAGGTATTGCATAAAGAGGTATCCTGTCAGTGAAAAGTGTACCTAAAAATGTTTACTGTTGGAAAAACAAGATACACAAAAGAAGTGCATAACAAATATATATTATGTGCATGACAAAATAAGTTAGCTTCAAAAACACTGTACCAAAATTCAGCAGGCCATGTACAAAGGGAAAAATTATTATTCAAAGCTAGGTCTCAAACAGTGTTATTTCTGGCAATGTTAACTCATCACACCTGTTTACTGAGTAGGAACAGCACAATAGCACACCCCAAGCCACCTACAAGCATTTAAAAGAATAAAAGAGGCAAAAGAACATTCCAATTAGAATTATGTAGTTCAAGAGAAAAGAAAACAAAAGTCCCTGACCAGCTACACAAGAGCATCCTCCGCTCGCATGACTGCTTTTGATCTTTGCAGGAAATTCGTTAAAATCAGCTCCCTTATTGTGTTTGACTATTATATAGCAAATGCTTTCATTTTGACCTTTGGAACTTAACAGGTACTGTTCATTAAAGACTGTATTAAAAATAAAGGACTAGGGTGACCATGGTGGCTCAGCAAGCACAGTTATGCCTGCCATGCCCAAGACATGGGTTCGATCCCCAGTGCCTGCCCATGCAAAAAAATAATTAAAAACTAAAGGACTGCTTTTCCTAAAGACAGTCAGTAGGGGGTCATCAGCCAGGTGGTTCCACAGCAGTGCAGGGGCAAGTCTTTGGTTTTGAAGGATTCAAGATGGCACTGTTAGGTAGCAGAACTGGCAACATTGCCATGGATTATTCTTTTCTTTTAATGTTCTGCACACTGACAATAATCCTTCCAATGATGAACACAGCATTTAATAAGAGAATGTCAATTAAAATAAAAGTTACTCCCATGGCCAGGGCTTCAAGAGATTATTTTAAATTTACCCCTGAAGCATACTGTTCAACACACAGTAACGTCTTTCAAAGCTAGAATTTTATTTATAATAAAGCATGCATTTTACTTGATGAAGTTGGCACTTCAAACACTATGTCCCATGCTAAGTTCTGAAATTGTAATGTTATTTTATAGGAAGAGTAAGATAAACATACGTACCTTTGCACAGATTTACACAGTTACTTAGTTCAACAGTGCAAAACACTTTGCAACTAAACTTTTTTTAAAGTTTTTATGTTTATCATTTTCTATGCTACAACTAAATTATAGGATACCCAAAGTAACTTTAAATTTAAAAGTAAGCCAATCAGCAGCCAACTGTCTTCCCATTTTGGCTCAAGTGTACTATGTTGCAAAATAAAAAACTATACCCTTCAGGTATCTCTAGATCTGGTCTTTGTTTTTTAATGTCAAAACGGAGAGCAAAGGCTGACACCTGATGAGCATTAGTAAATTAGGGTATAGAGTTTATATAGAACATCAAAAATAAAATGTATACATTTGTTCTTCAGGAGAGGAAATGCTAGTTTTTCAATCAGATGACCTTAATTCTAGCTTTGGTAGGTTTCCTGGCGCTGTGACCAGATAAGTTAAATCTAAAAATATATAAGCGCACTCCCTCAGTCTTAACTTTACCCAATTTCTACATTTTAGGTTTTTAAAAATTGCTTACAAGAAAATAAAATTAGCTCTGCCTATTTCACTATTTCTTTTTTCTGATGTGGTAATACCTTTGAGGCATAATGAAGGAATATTCAGCCTCAAAACTCATATGTTTAATTATAATGCTGCCTCAATCTTGCTCATGCATAATAATTGTTAACTTCCTCTGCTGCTGTTAAAAGAATAAAAAGCGCATGGGGAAAAGAGAGGGCCAAAAAAGAGGAACAAAAAGAAAGAAAAAGGAAAAGCCAAAAGCACTTCCCTGGGGAAAAACTCTGCCAGGATAGACTGATAGGATTATTGTTATTGTGGCATGGTTATTTTAATAAAAGTATTCTTACATGTTATCTTATTAATAATAATTTAATTAAAAACCCAAAATACTCAACTGCTTCATTTCTCTTTTAATATTTCCCTCTCTCCTCTAAGAAAATGTTGTAGGAAGTTTGGATCCTCTTGGTCTCCAGCACAACAAGAGAATAAAACTTCGATGCAACATGACGGCAAATGAAAAGGAGTTCACACATATTGCTTTCAGCGACAAAAGAATCTACAAAACACCTATATTCGTTATACATTCTTTTCGTTATACTATTGTTAAATTACAGACTACTACAAAAGGACATACCAGCTTGAAGAGGTTGAGGAAGGGGTCAGAATTAACAGGAGAGTGCACTTATTCTGAGGCCTGAAAACGAGCACTGTAGTTTTCCTTTAGTTTCAGCAGAATGAAATATGCCAAGGGTGGTGGCCATCTTCCTTCACCAGGGGCTGTGGAATTCCCTGCCAGCATGAGAATGGAAACTGGCCCAGCAATATTCACAGTAATACTGCAGACAGGTAACATTAGCACAGAAAAATGGAGCAAATTCTCCCCCACAATGGGCCCCTTACATTCATCACACAGCTGATCATCTAAGATATACGGCTTAACTTCTACCCGTTTATCTATCTGTCCATGCTGCAGATGAACAAAGCAGGTGCTGAAACTCTTCTCCACAATCCCTTTATTAATCCTTGGTCAGTTCCCACTACCATTTCTTAAGGCACCTATTTCAAAGCTTCACCACTCTCCTTAAAACAGCTTCTCCACCCTGCTCTCTGCTCACATTTAATCCTGAGCCTTTCATCCTCCTAGAAATTTATCCACATCTGCATCTAACTTTACACCTCTTTTTCTGTGACTTCAGAATTGGACTCTCTCCTTTTGTCAGAAGTCTGCCTATCCTATTCCTCTCTGAGCCCTTACCTGTATCTAAAAACTGTCCTTTTCTACCAGAGTCCCTCAGTCTATACAAGTTAAAAGGGCCTTGAAGAACTGGACTCTGAAACTCCCAACAACCTACTTGCCTCCCTTCCTGGCCAGAACTCCTAAAACAGCAGCCTTCATCTATCTACTACACTGTCGGTCTCTAAGATTCAACATCTGCAATCATCCAGCGCATTGCTGAGAAACAATGATCTCAAAATGGCTAAATCCATTCATCATTTTTAAGTCCTTATCTTCACACCTTCACAGCAAATGAAACTTCTGACCTGTCCATCCGTGAAATTCTTTACCTTGGACTCATGTTGCTGTCCTCTGCTTTGCTTCCACTCCTAATCACTCCTCTGTTTTCTTCAAAGGCTCCTCTTTCTTCCCCTGTCCTTTAAGGTTGGTGTCCCCCAGGTTTCTTTCTTAGGGCCTCTTCTCATCCTCAATCCTTGGCTTGGACAATCTCATACATCCTTGGAATTTCAATCACATCCTAAATCCTAACTCCCAAACATTTATTTACCTGGCTCAGACCTTCCTCTTGAACTCAAATTTTTCAAAAATCAATTTTATTGATACATAATTGAGATACACTAAAATATACATTTTAAAGTGCACATTTCAATAAATTTGACACATTTACACATCCATATAACCACCACCACAATCAAGAGCCCTTCTACCTCTACCTACTCAATCCCTCAGAAACCACTGAACTACTTTCTGCCATTGTAGATTAGATTTGTATTTTCTGGAGTTCCATTTTGTGTCTGCCTTCTTTTGCTCAGGATACTTATTCTTGACATTCACCCATGTGTGGCTATGCATACACTTGAACTTGATTTTTTTTAATAGCCATACTAGCTGATCCTAAAAAACATGTCCTAAAATGAGGTCTATGTAGTTCACCTAGTCCATGGCATCCACTAATAAATTTGGGATTCATATGGGGCTACACTTTTCTTATGTGCCATCCATATCAAGCCTGTCAGCAATCTCACTAATTTCACCATCTACATATCTTTCAGATTTGCCCTCTTCATTCCTATTGCCATAGCCTGAGCATATCCTTTTTGATAGATCCCTACAAAAGCATTTAACCGAAGTCCCAGCTCCTAGTCCCTCCCCTCCTTCCATTCAGAACCTAAAGGGGATATATAATTGTATCCTCTCCTGCTTCCACTCTTTGCTGCTTCCCATCATCAATGGTATAACATTCTTCCCTTACTTGGCACACAAGATCCCATCTCCTTCTCTAGCTTACTCGACCACTAGTCTGACTCTTAGATGAAAACATTTTTTTTAATTTATTTATTAATTAAAAAATTAAACAAAATAAAACATCAGCATACATAATCAGTAACTCACAATATCATCACTTAGTTGCATATTCATCATTTCTTAGAACATTTGCATTAATTCAGAAAAAGAAATAAAACGAACACAGGAAAGAAGGAGAAAAAAAAAGATTATACCTACCATACCCCTTACCCCTCACTTTCATTGATCACTAGCATTTCAACCTAAATTTATTTTAGCATTTGTTCCCTCTATTATTTATTTTTATTCCATATGTTCTACTCCTTTGTTGACAAGGTAGATAAAAGGAGCATCAGACACAAGGTTTTCACAATCACACAGTCACATTGTGACAGCTGTATCATTATTCAATCATCCTCAAGAAACATGGCTACTGGAACACAGCTCTACATTTTCAGGCAGTTCCCTCCAGCCTCTCCATTACATCTT
>PVIY010043181.1:0-11824 GCA_004026745.1 Myrmecophaga tridactyla
GGGGGGGGGAGGCAGGGCTCTGCCGAGCGTGGGTCTGGGTGGCAGGGCCCCGGTGTGCACGTGCACAGAGCTCAGGGGCAGTGGGATGGGATTGTGTCTGCTTGGGCCCAAGGCAGTTGTGGCCTGGATGCCCAGGTCAGCGCTTGCACAGAGCTAAGGTGGCGGGCATGAGTGGGCACATTAATGTGCACGCCTCTGGGGGCCGGATGCTGATGTGCGCATGCACAAAGCTCAGTGAGGGTGGGGGGAATGTTACTTGGGGAGGGGGTAGTTGAGCGACTATATGGGCTGAGTGTGGGTGTAGCCGAGGTTTGAAGATGAGCACCGGCAGTCTGGATATGCAGGTGAGTACCTGCAGGGGCAGGGAGGTGGAGATGACAGTGGGAGGGGCTGGCAGGGTATGAGGGTCTCAGGAGGGCAGAGCGAGACTGCACATCTGGCAGATGTGGGTCGGGCTGGAACAGGCCTGTGCGCATGTGCAGGGTGTGGGTATGGGGTGGGAATGTGTCAGGAAGGGGCTTTGAGGCACTATGCTTGGAGTGCAGTGATGGGGCTCAGATGCGTGGAATGTCGGGAAGTCATGGGTCGCAGGTTGGGGGCTGCACACGTAAAGGTAGCACATTCAAGGAACACAGCTTGGCTTACTTCCTTGTGCTCATCTCCCTGTTCGTGCACTCCTGATAGCTCCAAGCCTCCCTTTGGAAATGGATGTGCAGGGCTGTTTATGGTAGCTGGCGGGTCTCCAGTTCTTTGTGTCTCAATTCTTCTGCTTTTTCAACCAGGGCCTCACTATGTGGTGTAGAAGACCTACCAGGTCACTTACATCCTGGAATCATGCTCCAAGTCTTTTTCTGTACCTTCTCTAGCTGTTCTTTGGAGCAGGGGTGAACTTGACCTATCTTATGCGACCATCTTTCCTATCCTATTCCACCATCTTCTAATTTGTATTTAATTAATTGTTTTAAAAGTTGTGCAGTAGAGGTCCAATTTCATTCTTTTGCATGTGGATATCCAGAGTTCCTAGTATCATTTATCGAAGAGAATGTTCTTTCCCCACTGAGAGGACTTGACCCTTCCCAAGTCAAGTCTTGTATCCTGCCATCTTGCTGAATTTGTTTATTAGGTCTACTAGTTTTGTTTGTAATTTGAATGTCGAAAGCAGTTGCCCAGAGATGTGTAGATTTATTTCTGAACTCTCAGCTCTATTCCATTGGTCTACTTGTATGCCAGTACCACACTGTTTTGATTACTCTAGCTTTGTAGTAAATTTTAAAATTGAGATGTGTGAGTCCTCCAATTGTTTTTTTTTTTTCAAGGTAGCTTTGGCTATCTGGGGCCTCTTTCCCATTCCATATGAATATGATGGCTAGCTTTTCCATTTTTGCCAAAAAGACTGCTGGTATTTTGATTGGGACTGCACTGAATCTGTAATTGATATCTGCACAATACTAAGTCTTCCAATCCATGAGCAAACAGGCTCACTTTCCATTTACTTAGGTCTTTCAGCAGTGTTTTGTAGTTTTCAATGTATTAGTATTTTACATCCTTGTTCAAACTTTAATTCCTAGATATTTTATTCTCTTAGATGCTTATCTAAATGGAATGTTTCTTCTTGGTTTCCTTTTTTGGATTGTTCATTATTAAGTGTAGAAAAAAACCATGGTTTTTGGTGTCGGTCTTGTACCCTGCCACCTTGCTAGATTTTTTTATTTGGTCTACTAGTTTTGTTTCTAATTTGGATGTCTTTCATTTCTTTATTGCCTAATTGCTCTGTCTAGAATATTCCAGTAGAATTTTGAATTGCAGTGGTAAAAGTGTAAAATCCCATCGTGTTCCTGATATTGGGGGTAAAGCTTTCACTTTTTCACCATTGAGCGATTTTAGCTGAGGATTTATCATATCATATCATATATGCCCTTTATCATTGAGGAAGTTTTCTGGGTGTTTCAATCAAGAAAGGGCACTGAATTTTGTCAAATACCTTTTATGGATCAATCAGGGGTGATCATGCATTATTTTTTCCTTCATTCTATACATATGGTATGTTACATTGATTGATTATCTTATGTTGGATCATCCTTTTAATGTACCATTGGATTCAGTTTGCTGGAATTTTGTTGAGGATTCTGCATGTATACTCAAAAGGGATGTTGGTCTAGTTTTCTTTTCTTATGATGTCTTTATCTGGCTTTAGTATTAAGGTAATGCTGGCTTCATAGAATGAATTAGGAAATGCGCCCTCCTCTTCAATATCTTGGAAGAATTTAAGCAGGATTGTTATTACTTCTTCTTTGAATGATTGACAGAATTCACAGTGAAGTCATCTGGTCCTGAGCTTTTCTTTTTCAGAGGTTTTTGAATAACCATTCAATCTCTTTACTTATCTGTCTGTTGAGATTTTCTATTCCTCCTTGCATCAGTTCAAGGAATTTGTCCATTTCAGCTGCATTATAAAATGTGTTAGCATGCAATTTTTCATCGTATCCACTTATAATACTTCTTATTTCTGTGTGGTTGGTAGTAATGTCACCACTTTGATATTTGATTTTTGGTATTTGCATCTTCTTTCTTTTTTCCAGTCAGTCTGGCTAATTTGTCAATTTTATTGATCTTTTCAAAGAACAAACTTTTGGCTTTCTAGGTTCTCTATTGTTTTTCTTTTCTCTATTCCGTTTATCTCTAATCATCATTTTCTTCATTTTGCTTAGTTTGGTTTTAGTTCATTCTTCTTTTCCTATATACTTCAGCTGTGAGGTTGGGTTACTGGTTTGAGATCTTTCTTTTTTTTTTTAATGTTAACATTTAGAGCTTTATTTAAATTTAAGATTTTTTTTTTTTTTTTAACATGGGCAGGCACCGGGAATCGAACCCGGGTCCTCGGGCATGGCAGGCAAGCATTCTTACCTGCTGAGCCACCGTGGCCCGCCCTTTATTTAAATTTACATTTAAATTTAAATTTTCCTCTGAACAGTGCCTTTGACACATCCCATAAGTTTTGACACATTCTGTTTTCATTTTCTTTTGTCTCAGGTATTATTTCCATTATGATTTTTCTTTGACTCATTGGTTAAGTGTGTATTATTTAATTTAAACATCTTTATGAATTTCTAGTTTCTGTTATTAATTTCTGCCTTTATTCTATTGTGGTCAGAGACCACAAAAGATTTTATCTTTTTAAATTTTTGAGGTTTTGTGTCAAGTAACATATGGTCTGTCCTGGAGAATGATCCACATATACTTGAGAAGAGTATATATTCTGTTATTCTTGGATTCAATGTTATATATGTCTGGTTGGCTTGCAGTATTCATGGCCTCAATTTCGTTATTCATCTTCTGTTCAGATTGTCTATGAAAGTAGCAAAATATTACAACTAAAAGCACATATATATTTAACAAAAGAGTCCAAAAATATATGAAGTAAACAAAATTGAAAGGATATATTAGTAGTAGGAGAATTATTCATGGCCTGAATTTCATTATTCATCTGTCCAGATTGTCTATGAAAGTGGCATATTGAGTTCTCCTACTATTAATATATCCTTTCAATTTTTTACTTCATATTTTTTTGGACACTTCTGTTAAGTGTATATGGGGTTTTAGTTGTAATATTTTGTCAAATTGACTTTTATCAATATATAGTGTCATTCTTTGTCCCCTGTAACAGTTTTTTGACTTAAAAGTCTATTTTATCTGCTATTTTGTTACAATTTGTATGGAATTTTTTCCCCATACTTTCTCTTTCAACCTACTTGGGTTTTGAATTTAAAGTCTTTGTAGATAGCATATAGTTACATCAATTTTTTTAAAGGCCATTCTGCATATTTCTGCCTTTTGATTGGAGAGTTTAAAACATTTACATTTAAAGAAAGTACTCATAATTCATGACTTCTGCCATCCTAGTATTTGGTTTTGATGGTCTTTTACCTTTTTTGTTCCCTCATTTCCTCCATTACTATCTACTTTTTCATTTAGTTGACTTTTGCAGTGAACCATTTAAAATACCCTCTCATTTCCTCTTGTATATATTTTTAAAATATCCTATTTGTGGGTAACATAGGGCTTAAATTTAACATCCTAAATCTGTAACAGTCTGGTTTGATTTTATACTAAGTTTACTTGAATAACATGCATAAACTATATTGCTGTACTCTTCTGCTCCTCCCTGTTATGTTCTTGTCACAAATTACATTTTTATGTTTAGAGTGCCAAACACCAGAGTTTTATCATTACTTTTTGTATTAGCTAAGATTTTTCTCAGAATCAGCAGGAGATATCTGTATAAAATCTATAAAGGTGTCTCATGAAACTGTGGGGATGTAAGAGTCCAAGATCTGTAGGACAGGCTGTGAGCTGGCAGCTCCAAAGAAGGTCCTCAATGAACTCTTAGGAGAGGCTGGCTGGCTGAAGCAGGAAGAGTGATTGTCTCTTCTGAATCCTCCTTAAAAGCCTTCTAGTGATTACATTAAGCATCACTCATTGCAGAAAAGACACTCCCTTTAGCGGATTGCATTGAAGTCTATGAAATGTCCTCACACCCACCGACAGGCCAGTGTTTGCCCAACCAGACAATCAGGCCCCACCACCTTGCCAAATTGACACATGAACCTGACCATCAGAGGCCACCCCTTGTCAACTTGGCAGCTATACACATCACCTTAAGCCATACTTAATCTCTAAATAGAAAACAATAACAGACACATTTTTTCCTCACTTAACAATACTCAGCTGTCCTGTGTACAACTGGAAATGCATCCAATCTCTCCAGAATAGGGTGCAAGTCCTTGGGTAATATTCACCCCTAGACTTGATATCTTAGAACTTGAATACTATAACATGAACAAAACAGCTTATGTCATATGATAACAGGGATAAAATAAAGAGGAAAACAAAAATATTTGATTTATGTGTAAATATATAGATACTAATTACAAAACAAGGAAGAAATATTCATGCCATTACAGTTCTCATTTCTGTAAATGTTCACATCGTCATAATTCATATGTATCACTACCTTCTTCCACTACCCATTCCATGTTCCCTTTACCTTCAGCAAGTACTTCAGCTGGCCGTGGTTCTTTGCCTGGTGGGGTGACCCAAACCTTCATTCCTTAAGTGTCAGAGCCATTGGTAGTCTTGCCTGGATTGGGTTGTTGCGGTTTTCCATTGATTTTAATCACAGGGCATGGTAGTACTAAGAAATGCCCTAAGGAATCTTATATATTCTGGGAAAATTCTTCTTTACCTTCATTGTGTAGTTGCAGTCCTATTTTCCCTTGATAGTCAGGGTCAATCAACCCTGACAGTAAAGTAATCCCCTTCTTGACTTGTTGATCCAGGAACATGAGTAGCTCAGAGTGACCAAGTGGCATTCTTGGATTCCAGTTCAATGTTGCTGTTTCTCCTGGTGGAAGCCCTTCCCCTTCAGGAACTAAAACCTATAGACCAACAGAGCTCAAGGTTGCAGGGATGGGAAGGAAAAATTTTCCTCGTGGATCACTAGGGGTAATAGTGAGCAGTGCCACTCCCATTTCCACCTCTTGATTCCTAGACCCATGAATCCTGGCTACCCAGCAGCACCATAAAGTGGATGCTGATTCAGAGCCTACACAACCTCCTGGAGAACATTTCCCCAGCCTTACAAGGTATTGCCCCCTAGTTAGCACTGTAATTGAATTTTCAAAAGGCAGTTCCACCATTCTATCAACCCAGCTGCCTCTGGATGATAGGGGATATGATAAGGCCAGAGAATTCGATGAGCATGGAATTCATTTGCTAGGAAGTGGGTTTCTTGATCAGAAGCAATGCTGTGTGGAATGCCATGAAGATGGATCCGGCATTCTGTAAGTCCATGAATGGTAGTTTTGCAGAAGCATTGCATGCAAAGAATATCCAGAGTATGTGTCTATTCCAGTAAGAACAAATCACTGCCCTTCCCATGATGGAAGTGCTCCAATATAATCAACCTGCCACCATATAACTGGCTGATCACCTTGGGAAATGGTGCCATATTGGGTGCTGAGGTGGGATTTTGCTGCTGGCAGATTGGGCACTCAGCAGTGACTGTAGCCAGGTCAGCTTTGGTGAGTGGAAGTCCATGTTGCTGAGCGCATGCATAACCTCCATCCCTACCACCATGACCATTTTGTTCATGAGCACATTGGGCAATGACAGGAGTTTCTGGAGAAAGAGGCTAATTGGTATCCACAGAATGGGTCATCTTATCCACTTGATTATTAAAACCTTCCTCTACTGAAGACCCCCTCTGGTGCGCATTCAAATGGGACACAAATATATTCATGTTTTTCACCCACACAGAAAGGTCTATCCCCATACCTTTTCCCCAAACCTCTTTGTCACCACTCTTCCAATCATGCTGTTTCCAAGTCCCTGATCATCCAGCCAAATCATTAACAACATACCATAAGTCAGTATACAAATGCACCTCTGGCCAGTTCTCCTTCCAAGCAAAATGAACAACCAGGTGCACTGCCCAAAGTTCTGCCTACTGGGAGGATTTTACCTTACCACTGTCCTTCAGGGACACCCCAGAAAGAGGTTGTAGTATTGCAGCTGTCCACTTTCAAGTGGTACCTGCATATCATGCAGAACCATCTGCAAACTAGGCCCAACTTTTCTCTTCCTCAGTCTACTCAATGTAAGTAATGCCTCAAGAGACTAGTCTTGTGGTCTGGGAAAGAGAAGGTAATGTGGCAGGAGTGCAGACCATGGGCATTTGGGCTACTTCTCCATGTAACTTATTTGTGCCTTCAGGACCTGCTCTGGCCCTATCTCATATATACCATTTCCATTTTAAGATGGAGTGCTGCTGTGCATACCCAACTTTATGGCTTGGTGGTCCGACAACACCCAGCTCATGATGGGCAACTCAAGTCTCATGGTAATTTGATGGTCCATGGTTAAGTGTTCAGTCTCTACTAAGGCCCAGTAGTAGGCCAAAAGCTGTTTCTCAAAAGAAGAGTAGTTATCTGCAGCAGATGGTAAGGCTTTGCTCCAAAATCCTAAGGGTCTGTATTGTGATTCTCCTATAAGGGCCTTCCAAAGGTTCCAGACACAATATCTATTTGCTTTTTTGTTTGTTTGTTTTTGTTTTTATTATGTCTTTTTGTGACCACCATCTCTATTTGCCACTGACATTTCCAGCACCATTGGATCTGTTGGATCATATAGTCCAAGTGGCAGAGCAGATTTTACAGCAGTGTGAACCTGTTGCATAGCCTCCTCTTGTTCAGGTCTCCACTCAAAATTATCTTGTTTTTCTGGTCACTTGATAAATAGGCCAGAGTAGCACACCTAAATGAGTAATATGTTATTGCCCAAATCCACAGAGACCAACCAGGTATTGTGCCTCTTTTTTGGTCATAGGAGGGCCAGATGCAGCAACTTATCCTTCACCTTAGAAGGGATATCTCCACATACCCCACACCACTGGACACCTAGAAATTTCACTGAGGTGGAAGGCCTTTGTATTTTTGTTGGATTTATCTTATCCTCTGACATGCAAATGCCTTACCAATAAATCTAGAATAGTTGCTATTTCTTGCTCATTAGGTCCAATCAACATGATATCATCAATATATGTCTTGTGGGAGGGAGACACGATCTGGTTCCCTGTGGACAAGATTATGACATAGAACTGGAGAGTTGATATACCTCTGATGTAGGATGGTGAAAGTATATTGCTGACCTTGCCAGTTGAAAGCAAACTGTTTCTGTTGGTCCTTACTAACAGCTATTGAGAAAAAAGCATTTTCCAGATCAATCACTGCATACCAGGTACCGGGGGATGTATTGATTTGCTCAAACAATGATAACACATATGGAGCAGCAACAGCATTTAGAGTCACCACCTGGTTGAGTTTATGATAATCCACTTTCATCCTCAAAGACCCATCTGTATTCTGCACAGGCCAAAAAGAGTTGAATGGGGAAGTAATGGGAATCACCACCCCTGTATCCCTCAAGTCCTAAAGAATGGCATTAATATCCACAATCCCTCCAGGAATCCAGTATTGCTTCTGATTTACTATTTTGCTAGTTAGGGGCATGTCTAGTGGCTTCCATTTGGCCTTTCCTATCATAACAGTCCTAACTCCACAAGTCAGGGAGCCAATGTGGGGATTCTGCCAGTTGCTCAGTATGTCTATTCCAATTATGCATGCTGCAACTGGGGAAATAACTACAGAATGTGGCTGGGGACCCACTGGACCCACTGTGAGATGGACCTGAGCTAAAACTCCATCAATCACCTGACCTCCAAAAACCCCCACTCTGACTAGTGGACCAGAGTGACGTTTAGTTCCCCTGGAATTAATGTCACTTCTAAATCAGTGTCTAACAATCCCCCAAATATCTGATCATTTCCTTTCCCTCCAGTGCACAGTTACCCTGGTAAAAGGCTGTTGATCTCCTTGGGGAAGGCTTGGAGGAAGTTTTTTTTTTTTTTAACATGGGCAGGCACCAGGAATCGAACCCGGGTCCTCTGGCATCACAGGCAAGCATTCTTGCCTGCTGAGTTGGAGGAAGATTAACAGTATAAATTAGTGTCAGTGTAACAGGGTCCTCCCCCAAAGGGACCTGGCCTTCCCCTCATTCAGTGTATTCTGGGTCTGTAAACTGCTTCAAGTCTGGAAATTGATTAAAGAGCCATGACCCTCTGTTTTTGTAATTCAAGTTAGACTTCTGTTCACTTGACCTAGAACTCTTCTGCTTATATAGCTGAAACAAAAAATTAGTAGACTGCCTATCTGTTGTACTTCTAGGTACCCTATGATCTACTAGCCAATGCCACAAGTCACTGTGAGTCAGATTATTTTGACTCTTGCTTTAAATCTGCTATCCATTATGATAGCCATACCACCTTGTCTTTGACGATTAAGTGCCACCACCTGGCTTCCACCAACTCAGGATCCAGTCATTCTAATTGTGTTTAAGGATTCCAGCTCAGTGACGGCAGTTCCCACAGTAACATCTGACCTATAGAGAAGGATGATGACAGAGCTCTTCAGGGATAATGGAGCTAGTCTCACAAATTTATTTCTCACAGTTCTGATAAAAGGTTCATCTTCTAGACATTCTTGGGGTATAAAAGCAGGCTTTCTATGATAAATCCTTTCTAACATTCCAATATCTCTAAGCTTTGGATCCCCTTTTCAGGGTAAGTTCTGGCATTTCAATCTCAGGTAATGTCAGCCATCTTTTGTTTCAAGTTTCTGCCAGCCATCCGAAAAAAACTGTTAATGAATTTTCTAACCCCTTGAGCTTTAACATTGAATGCAGAATCTCTGCTTTATAGGCCCATATCAGCAAGTTCAGCCTAATCCAGCTTTATATTCCTTCCACCATTATTCCACACCCTTAAAATCCATTGCCACACATATTTCCCTGATTTCTGTCTATATGAGTTGGAAAACTCATGCAATCTTTTGGAATATAGTACACCTCCTCATGGGTGACACTTTGTACCTCACCTTTTGGGGCCTGTTGGGACTTCAGCCTAGTTATAGGCATGGAAGAAAAGAGGGGTGGTGGGGGTAGGTCATGAAAAGAATTAGAAGTATCTTCCAAGGGGGCAGGATAGTGATTTATTGAAGTGTGGAATTTAGTACTTCTCCCAGAGCAGCTAGTAAATAGCTAGGAACAGTACAGAACTGCTTGGGCTACATAGTGACAAGACACACAGTGAACACCAGTCTGGACAAGCTGGACCAGCTATGATTCCACACAGAACTGTAAGTCTCCCAACCCTCAGAGACCAGTGCCTGTTCCCCACAGCAGCAGCTTGGTTCCTGGAAGGGAAAAGAAACAAGCTTTACTAGCAGCAGTAGCTTAGCTCAACCAACTTCCACTTGTGGAATTAATTAACAAATTTTGACTACTGAAACTAGGCCCCCAGCAAAAATAGTCCTAGAATAAATGCTAAAGGTACTAGGAATTTTTGCCCCAGCAGGGAGGGGTTAGGGCTGATGGAAAAAGGAAAAAAACTAAAATTAAACAGAGTTTTTTCTTTAGTCAGAGAGCACAAAATGCTGGACCCTAAGAAAAGAAAAGAAATGGTGTGTGTGTGGGGCACATAGAGCCTCAAGATAAAAAGAGCTACATACCAACTTAAACTCTTGATTGACAAATCCAAGGAGCAGGGGTCCTGCTCTTGAAAAGGATTCCCCACCCCAGCTTTGTTTCTACTACTCAACAGCCCATCAGTGCTTCATACACCAGCTCTGCTCCAGGCAAAGATGGAATTAAACGCCTCTGAAAAACAAAGTAACTAGTCAGGTGAAAAAAAGAGTTCATTTCTTAAAGGCTGTAAGTTCTCCAAGAAAAAAGGTGGGACCCAGCTCAATTAGAATCCCTCCCTGAAGGAATTCAGGCTCCAGGGACTGGAAAACTGCAGCAATTAAGGCCAACCTATAACCTCACCTCTGTCTCAACCACGCCCCTGGCAGGGAGAGTCTGCTGAAGTTAAAGACACCACATCAGTTTACTGCTGGGAGGTTGCAGGCAGAGAAGCACCACATGCTGGGCAGGATAGGAAAAGCAGAGTCTAGAGGACTCATAGGAAAGTATGACAACCTGCTGGGTCTCACCTTCAGGGAAAACTGATGCTGGCAATTCTTTCCTTGTGAGAGGAGGCTAGTCCAGTCTGGGAAAATCTGACTGGGGTTATATCTGAGGAGACCTTCCTAAAAAAAGCGAGGGACTTCGTATAGGCAGGGGAAGAAACAGAAAAACAAGAACTTAAAAAATCTGATCAAACTGAACCTATACTAGTGGTCTAGATAAGTTCAACTGAATGTCAAAGAACAGATAAAGAACAAAGCCATTCAGCAAGAAAATCCTAGGTAAAAGAGTGAGAACGACCTCCAAATAAACTAATTAAAGAAATCAAATGCCTAGATGCCAGCAAAAAAAAAAATAACAAGTAATACCAGGAAAATTGAAGATTTGGCTCAGTCAAAGGAACAAACCAACAATTCAAATGAGATACAAGTGTTGAAAAAACTAATTCAGGATGTTCAAACAGACATGGAAAATCTCATTAAAAATCAAATCAACAAATTGAGAGAAGTATAAAGAAGGCAATTAGTGAACAAAAATAAGAAATCAAAAGTTTGAAAAAGCAAATCACAGAACTTATGGAAATGAAAGGCACAATAGAAGAGATGGAAAAAAAAGAAAGCTACAAGAACAGATTTGAAGAGGCAGAAGAAAGGATTAATGAACTAGAGGACTGGAAACTTGAAATCCAATACACAGAAGATAATATAAGGAAAAGAATGAAAAAATATAAGCAGGGTCTCAGGGAATTAAATGACAACATGAAGCACATAAAGTGTTGTGGGTGTTCCAGAAGGAGAAGAAGAGGGACAAGGAGGAGAAAGACTAATGGAGGAAATAGTCACTAGAAATTTCCCACCACTTATGAAAGATATAAAATTGCAGATTCAGGAAGTGCAGCAAACCCCAAACAGAATAGATCCAAAAAGACATACTCCAAGACACTTACTAATGAGACTGTCAGATGTCAAAGAGAAAGAGAAAATTTTGAAAGCAGCAAGAGAAAAGCAATCCATCACATGCATTGAAGCTCGATAGGAAAATTTGTGGATTTCTCAAGAATTCTATATCCAGCAAAATTGTCTTTCAAAAATGAGGTGGAGATTAAAACATTTTCAGACAAATAATCATTAAGAGAATTTGTGACCAAGAGACCAGATCTGCAAGAAATACTAAAGGGAGCACTACAGGCAGATAGGAAAAGGCAGGAGAGAGTGGTCTGGAGAAAAGTGTAGAAATGAAGAATATC
>PVIY010043182.1:0-20480 GCA_004026745.1 Myrmecophaga tridactyla
TTAAAAAAAAAAAAAAACTCAGGGCATAAAATTTGCAATAAATAATCTTTGGGAAATCAGATTATCAGAGGCTGTGTTTATGGTTCTCATTGAAGGTCAGATCTGAGAAAGCTAATGGCTAAGGGATGAAGAAGAGATTCACAAAATGGAGGAAAAGAACTTAACTCAGCCCCTAGAGGAGCCCTATTTCCTGACATTACTCACAGAAAAATCCAGGGTTTATGACAGGGGAAAGGGACGAATGAAGAATGAGGTTTGGAGTCAACAAATCTCGGAGACTTAGAAACTCCAGGGCTCAGTGAAGTACAGGACCAGTGGAGTAGTACTGGCTGCAGGGAATATATAAGCAGAGAGACTAAGAAATCTCAGTGTCTTAGTTTCTTATCTGTTAGAACAAATACATACAGTAAGTTTGCTTAATAACAGGAATTTATTGGCTCATGGTTTCAGAGGCTGGAAGACTTATTCCTCCTGGAGTTGGTATCTTAGGGTTCCTTGGCCTTTCCATCACACAACAATGCATATGACGGCATCTTCTCGTTTTTCTTCAAGGTTCTGTTGACTTCCAGCTTCTGGCTACCTCCTGTGACTTTCTCTGTGGCTTTCTCTATAAAGCCTCCACTAATAGGATTAAGAACCATCCTGATTGAGTAACCTCTTCAAAAGTTCCTGTTAACAATGGATTCACACCCACAGGAATGGATTAAGGTTAAGAATATGTTTTTCTGGGGCACATAACTCCAAACCACAACACTCAGAGAGATTCTATGATCTTAAAATCTAATTTCTTGATCTCTTTATTCAAATATTTTTTGTGCGTAAGACTATGGTGGGACTTGTAGCCAGGTAAAAAAATCAAAAAGCTTATCTAAAAGTTAATTGATTTTCCTTATGATCAGTTCATTCTCTAACCATTAGTGATCTCTCATCTTTGGGGACATGCCTAAATCATTGTTGCTCTTTTCAACCCTCTCTTATCTTCTCTAAAATTAGACTAATGGCAATGACAATAAAAAAATGGTCTTTTAAGAAAAAGAAAAGATTTTTATAGGGTTGATAAAGTCTTCTAAAAAGCTGTAAAGAACATTGTGGGTTAATGGGCTTCTAAAAAATACACAAAATTAATTATATCATAGCATATGAATATTATATGAACCAAAGGAGTTCATTCAGCCTCCCAAGAACTCTTGAAACTCTAAAAATGCTTTATATCTTGGGAACATCTGTGCCATATAAAATCATGTTTGCTTTTGAACATTGTGCATTATGGAATCCAGTACCTGCTTTATAAAAGAAATCCTCCTTAGCTTTCTTTTGTCTCTCAGCCTGTTTCTCTTTATCTTTTCAGTTGTTTTTGCCCTGGTTCACAACTCCCAAGAGTAGGAACTACTTTTTTCTGAAACATACACCCCTTTCCAAGAGATCACAGAACGCTGATTGGTAGAAAGTGAGTCCTTTAGCATCCTCTGCTCACTCATCAATCTATGACTTCTTCAAGGACAAGTACTTGTCACTGACCTCACTCCACCCAAAGCCCTCCCTGGGGAGATGTCCCATGTGTCCACAGAGGACCAGAACTTTGACATCTGTGTTCACTTTTCTACACTTCAGAACATTGTACATTTTTACAGTTTCACACTCAAGTCAAACCTTTGTTAGGAGGCAGATCCATTTCTGTGTAAAACCATTCACTGGAAAGTAACTTTGCACTTTGTTTTTTTCTTCAAAAGCTTTTTCTATGGCTTTTGATAAAAAAGCAGCTAAATAATTATGTTTAAAAAATTCATGGGTGGGCCACGGTGGCTCAGTGGCAGAGTTCTCGCCTGCCATGCCGGAGACTCGGGTTCGATTCCCAGTGCCTGCCCATGCAAAAAAAAAAAATCTTACTGCCTTACTATTTATCATACTATCAAATGGCTGTAACTCCATCAGAATATACATTGACCTTGAGCAAAAAATCCATGTACTAAAAACATAATTGTTTAAAATATAAATAAATAAAAGATTTATTAGGCATCTGACTTTCTACATAGTGAGTGGGAATTTTATTTTGTATTTCTCTGAAGCGCCAGCATTTTCCTGTAAACTACTTGATAAATTTAATTTACTTGTTTCCTTGTTAACTGTATTTCAAGAAAGTGGACTACGGGGATGCAATATTAATATATTTGGGCATTGTCAACACTGCTGCAAAGGAATGATACTGTACATATTTAAGGCAAGTATCCAAATATTCTGGAAGGCTGAACCACATAAATATAGAACAGCCTCACACTCTACACCAGTCACTACATAGTTGGGAAACTATGCACCAGTTAAACAAAGAAATTAAACACATAGGGCCTGCTACATTTAAATATTTAAGTGCCATATTTTAAACAGATCATATTATTGTAGCCCAGAGGATTTCCAAGGCAAAAAGTAAAGTCTGAAACTTTTGCAGGACACCTTTTTTTTTTGTTCTTGAGATTTTAAACTTCACACAATAATGCTTTTCATTTCTGAACTTTCTCCGAATCAACTTCTTAGAGGCTACATTGTTGTGTAAGAATAAACTGTAGGTTTTTCAAAGAGCCTCTCTCTCCCACTCAACTGCCCTGAGGGAGTTAGAGACTCTGCACACAACTTATTTTCATCTCCCTCACATCCTAAAAATGATCAAATAAGGACTGTTTCCCCACCAACATTTCTAGGGCAAGAGGCTCTGACAAGTGCAACCTTTATCACCGCAAACATCTCTCCTCTCTCCTGCTCTGGCATGTCCAAAGAAAAAGATTATTTAGCACACATCAACTGTGCTAGAATCAGGGCTCTAACATTTACAAAGACACACAAGGTGAATATACAGTTTTAAGCCATGGAGAGTGGATATACTGAGTGTCTCTGGAATTCTGCCACTAACAACTGGGACAGCTCAACAAATGCTACAGAATCAGTACAATCTCCTTTCAGAATCTGCCCCTTCTTGCCACCAAAGTAGACATTTGTTGGCTGCCTGATTCTCAGCATCCTGGTTCAAATAAGGATCCTGCAAATCACATATTCTTTACTATTTTGGAGTTGCCATGGCAGAGAAGAGAAGAGATATTTTTGTTGATGGAATGCCTCTTAACAGAGCTCCTTATTTTGGCCTTCCTGACTTTCTGACGCAGTTTTCAGATCTTGTTTAAAATATTTCCATGTTTCTTATTTGAAATAATCAAGATTGCGGCATCCCAGAAAGGATAGATAATACATTATTAAATGTGTTAAATAAGCAGGTGACAAGGATCTACAGCTGTGGAGTCAAGATGAAAAGAAATAAATGACTGTTAGAATTTTAAGGGAGCTTTTAACTTTCACTTCAAACTCCTGTCCTTTCTCAGCTTTCTTTTCTCTCTTTCCTTCTATCAGCTTTTATCTTCTTCTTATTCATTACTGCCTTATCATTGAAATTGGCAGAATTAGTGTTTCAGATTGGGCTAGACTATGCTGTATTTTTAAAAGCAAATTTAGTAATTTAAAATAAGTTTTATTTGCACTCACACTGGATATCCTTCGGGAAACCAGTTGAGGTCTTTATTCTGCATTATCTATGACCCACAGGCCAAATCTGGTCTGTCTCCTTTGTGTGATTCAGGTGCTAAGAATGGTTTTTACATCTTTAAATAGTTGGAAAAAAATTTTAAGGAAGAATCATATTTTGCAACATATGAAAATTGCATGTAATTCAAATTTCAGTGGTCCAGACATCAAGTTTTACTCCAATACTGTCATGTTTAGTCATTTATGTATTGCCTGTGCCTGATTTTGTGCTACAATGTCAGAGTTAGGCAGTTGCAACAGAGACCAAATGGCTCCCAAAGTGCAAAGTATTTATCACCTGGCTCTTCACAGGAAAAGTTTGCTGCCCTTGAAGCAGAGTGAGGCTGATCATCCTAGCAGAGGGTAAAAGAGAGAAGGGCCAATCATGCACTGAATCTTGGGACTTCTAACCGAAAGTGACGTAAAAACCTCTTCTCACCATTCGTTGTTCAAAGCGAATTACATGGCTACAATGAATTCAAGCAAGGGGGTATTGAAATGCAAATCCAACCATATGTCCAGTAAAAGAAAAAAAAAGATGGACAACATTGATAACCGTCGGAATTAAGAAAAGCACATTAGAAAGTAATTACTCACAGGGTAAATAGCTTCTTTGTTTTACAAATAATCTACTAGGTGTCCCAGATAAGACACCAAATTAGCAAAACCGCTGACAACCTCTCAAACTCAGAAGATACCATAGAAATGAGATAGAAGTTGAAGACTCTCAAATCCTCATAGCAAAAGTATGGGAAGCTTTTAGGTAGAACAGTCAAGGGGCGGATGTAATGGAGAAGGGGGATGAGGGTAGGACAGTAACCTAATGCAAAAGAAGACTGAGATGCAATGTCAGGGGGGATGCTGGCAAGGAGCATTCTAATGGTGCCCATTGATTTCCCAAAACACTGCCCAGAAATGTCATTGCCATCTCTTTATCAAAGTAAAACAAGTGCAGCTCAGAACCAATTAGGAGGGGAGAACAATATCAGAGTAGCTTGGGCATTCCGCTGGGGGTGGGAATATAAGTAGACTGGACATAACCCCTTGAGCATTCCTTTCCTTCATATCTTCACCCTTATTCCTACTCCTCTACTCTTCTCCTTGACCCTCACAGTTTATAATTACAGCTGAAAGAAACAGATTTTTTTAAAGGAACTGTGCCCTGGGAATAGCTGGCAGGAGGTGGGGAGGAAGGGAGGATCATGTGAATGAAAAGTGGTATAGGCCAAGTTTTTCCACCCTGAGAATTATCTTCCCTTCTTTACTTAGAAGGGTATAATCTAGGGCTTTTAATTTAGACAGAAGACATGGAAATTACAAACAATTGCAATTACAAAGAAGTTGAAAAAATATTAAAAATCAAAGAATGAAAAGTACTAGTACCATGAAAATATTATCCAAAGGAAAGTTAATGTAGTCAAAATAGACACTTTAAGCAAAAAACGAAAAAACACTACTAATCAAGAACACTACTCCACAATGATAAAAGATTTAATTTACCATAAAATACAACAATTTTAAGTTCCCATGTAATCAATAACATAGGTTTGAAGTAGATGAAGCAAAAAATGTCACAATTAAAGAAGAAATCATTAACCCACTATCACAGTGAGAGACTTTTCACATGCATGAAAAACTGGGTCAACACAGAGGTAATATTAAAAGCAAAATTGACAAGATTTCCCTAAATGCATACAAAACTAGAACATTATATCTAACAATAGAGGAATTCAAATTTTTAAGTACTCAAATACTTATGAAAATTGATCAGATGTTATTTCTTAAAATTAGTCTCCACAAATGTCAAAAGACCACTATCAATAAACCTGTTCTCTGATCTTAATATAACTAAATTAGGAAAAAAATGACAAAGAAATAACTAGAAAACATTGTACATTTAAAGATGCAAAGACACACATTTTAACAATTCATGATAAAAAATAACGGACGTTAGAAAATACTAAGAACTGAATGATTACAAAAAAATACTTATTTCAGAACTTTTGGAATACAGTTCATTGATTTTGGATACGCTGATTCCATCTAATTAAAAATTTTTAAAATCGTACAGAAATCATTAAAAACATGCATAATTCCTGCAATAAACATTACTAAGAGTGTAGATGTAGAAAGATTATTGACAGTTAAGACAATTATGGAAAGCCCTTCACGTTGATTAGATGCTATGCTTGGAGAGTCTCCGACTGCGGTAGACAGCAGGAATCACCCACGCAGGAATCACCCACCCCGTCCTGACGGCAAGAACCGCTCTGCCCGACGGGCGCTGGCGCTGCTGTGGCTTCTTTGTTAACCACAGTAGAAGCTGTACTAACGGAGATTCCTAAAGAAGACATGGACCTTGCCATGGGACATATGAGTGAAGATGGTATGGGCGGTGGGTTTCTAGTTCCTAAAATGTGCTTTACCGTTATTAAAGCCCTATGATGGGGCTCTGCAGAGAGCACGGAGAAGAGGAGCGAGGCGAGGCCTCGGGCTCAGGGTGCGCGGCGTCCCGGGACGGCCTGCGGGCCCTGCCCTGCGGACACCCGGAGTCCCCACCGCGGCTGCTCACTGGCCGGCTCCAGGCCCTAAGGCAGCGGCGGAACCTGCCCTCCCCGGCGCCTAGGAGATGATGGCCGGGTTTCCCTGCGCAAACCTGCCGGGCCGCGGGCCTTGGCGGGAACAGAGGAAGGAAGGCTTCCCAAAGGCCGCGGAGGGTCCTTGTGAAACTGAAGGGCCCAGAAGGCGAGTCTGCTGGACTCTAGCTCGGCCATCTCTTCAGGCCACGGAGTCCTGCAGCTCCGGGACCTGGTCCAACACGACGGACGAAGGCCTTACCGGGCCTGGAGATTGAGCGGATCCCTGGAAACATCTAGTTTGCTAGATGTTTGGAAATGCCTGAGTTATGTTAAAAGTAGAAGTAGTAAAATATTACTTTGAAATATACTTTTGCTCAAATTCATAAGAATAGTGCCTTTTGGAAATGGGATTGTTAAACCATCTCTCTGAGCAGCATGCCTACTCGTTTAGAGGTTTGGAGGAGGGAGGGAAGCAATTGCAAAGGATAATGTGCTAGTGTGTTCAGATAAAATTTTAGGTTCTGTGCATTTTGTTTGGCTGTATATATATGATGTATATAATGGACAAATGAGTCCTAATTTTGCAACATCTAATCTTTAGATAGGTTAAAGAGATTTCTGGTGTATAACAAAGTAGGGCTAATAAAATTACGTTTTGTTCTTTTGTGTTAAAATTCATTGGAAAGCTAGTTTTCTGTAAATAAAACTCTTGGGTACTAATTTGTTCAACCATGTCTGAGCACTACACTTGCCTGTACTTGTCCAGTGAACTGGTGGTGGAGAAAGGAAACGAGAAGGGAATGCTTCGAGGCCAAGATGGTCATGTTTAGGAGATGCTCAGATGATAACCATTGTTTGGTACTTGCAGTTTTATCTAACAATACTATGTATTAGTGGACAAATAGGTTCTTATTTGAAATATCCAGCCTTTCTAAATGTTTAAAAGTGCATTATATGTTTAAAAATAAAGGGAGTAAGGGTATCAGGGGAGAAAGGAATGGAGAGTGGCTGCTTAATGAGCATGGGGTGTTCTGTTGGGATGATGAAGATATTTGGAATTAGATACAGGTCATGTGATTGCACAACATTCTCAATGGGTTAAATGCCACTGACTTGTTCACTTTACATGGTAATATTTTATGGGACCAAGTTTCTATTTGGCATGATGAAAAAAGTTTTTGAAATGGATGGTGGTGATGGTAGCACCATATTGTATATATAATTAATATCACTGAATTTTACACAAGAAAGCAGATAAAATGGGAAATTTTGTGTTGTATATATGCTACCACAATAAAAGAAAAATGGTTAACTTTATATCATGTGAATTTCACCTTAATAATAAAAAGCTTAAAAAATAGAGTTAGTAGGATAACTTATAAGTAACTGTATTAGTTAGGGTTCTCTAGAGAGACAGAATCAACAGGAAACACTCGTAAATATAAAATTTATAAAAGTGTCTCATGTAACTGTGGGAACGCAGGGTCCAAAATCCGCAGGGCAGGCTGTGAAGCCGACGGTTCCAATGGAGGGTCTGTATGAACTCCACAGGAGAGGCTCACCAGCCGAAGCAGGAAGAGAGCCTGTCTCTTCTGAATCCTCCTTAAAAGGCTTCCAGTGATTAGATTAAGCATCACTCATTGCAGAAGACACTCCCCTTGGCCAATTACAAATGGAATCAGCTGAGGATGCAGCTGACGAGATCATGATTTAATTCTATGAAATGTCTTCATTGCAACAGACAGGCCACCACTTGCCCAATGAGACAAACAGGTACCACCACTTGGCCAAGTTGACACATGAACCTGACCATGACAATAACTTTTAAAAATCATTTGCAAATATTGTCTTTGGGAATGCAGTGATTAAACCATCTCTGAACACTGTACTCATGTACTTATTCATGCTTTGAGGGAGATGGGAGGGAAGAAATTGCAAAAGGTGTTTTGCTAGTGTGTACAAGAAATTTTCTGATCATCTGTTGCCCTGTATGTTGTGTGCATTCATTTAACTTTGCTGTACAATAATATTGTGTATATACGGGACAAATGAGTCCTAATTTTATAATATCTAGTCTCTTTAATATCTAATGAAAGAGATTACCAGTGTATGACAAAAGTAGAGTTCATAAACTAACACATTTTGTACAGTTTGTGTTAAAATTCATAGAAATGCTTTCAATAATAACTTTTGGAATTGAAATTGTAAAATGACATTTAAGTGACACATGTGCCTGTAGCTCATCCACAGGGTTTATGATGGAGAGAAGGAATCGAAGGAAATGAAGGGCTCTAGACCAGAATGTTTCTATTTAGAAGACACTTTCAGATATAACCATTGTTACATGTGTGTAGTTTATTCAACACTACCCTGTAAATAGTGGACAAACTTAAATTCTCATTTGAAACATCTAGTCTTTCTAGATGTTTAGAAGTGTGCAAAGTATGTTAAAAGTAGGGGTAGTTTCGATTCCTGGAGACTGCCCATGCAAAAAAAAAAGTAGAAGAAGTAAAGTAACACACTTTGTAGATATTGTTTTGTTAAGCTACATATGGAATATATTTTGAAAAGGGAATGGTCAAACTATCTCCACAGCTAAATACATATGTTTGTGCTGTTTCAGGGAAGAGAGAGAAGGAATTGTCAAGGCCTCTATGCCAGTAAGTCTATAGTTTGGCAAGATAAGCCATCATCCTCTATGTTCTGTGCTTTTTTTTTTTTTACTTTACTGTGTATATACTGTATGTATAATGGGCAAATGAGTCCTAATTTTATATTATCTAGTCTTTCTAAATGTTAAAGAAGTTACCAGATATGACAGAAGTAGCGTTAGTAAACTAATATATCATGTACATTTTGTATTAAAATGTATAGAAAGACTTTATTCAGAAAACAATAGAATTTTACTTGAAACAAAATTGTTAAAATCACTTCTAAGCATTGCAGATGCAAACACGGGGGTGATGGAAGTGAGAGGACAAACTTAAGTCCTTATTTGAAACATCTAGTCTTCTTAGATGCTTAGAAGTATACAAAATGTTAGGGAGTATAAAGTAACTCTTTAAATATTTTTTTCTTTTATTACAAAAGAATGGCTAAGTATTTGGGGAATGGCATTGTTAAACTAGATGTCTTGGAGCAGTATGCTGAGGGGTTGTGGTAGGGTAGGAAAGGAAGTGCAAAGGGAAGGGTTCTTTGCCCATGAGTTGTTAGACAAGTCCAGATTGTCTGACCATTGTTCTATATAGGCATTTTAGTTATTGCTGCATATTAAAGGACAAGTCCTAATGTCCAAGGTATATTAAAAATAAAGGCAGTAAAATAATCCCTATATAATCTCTATATGTCCTGTATTAGTTTATGGGAAGTACTGTCTTCTAAGAGTATGACCTTTGTTAACCCACCTCATGGAGCTAGAGATATTTCTGAACTAAGTCAATGAAATGGTGAAAGAGGAAGAAGGAAAAAGAGAAGAAGGAGAAGGAGGGGGAGAAGGAGGAGAAGGTGGGGGAAGAGGAGGAGGAGGAAGGGGAGGAGAAGGAGAAAGGGGAAGAGGAGGGGGGATGAGGAGGAGGAAGGGCTCTCTGCTAGTATCTCTATATCTAGGAGACAGTTTTAGATTATAACCATAGTTCTATATGCATTTTTTTGTAAAATATCTGTGTTTACTGCAAATAAGTTTCATCCTTTCTTTCACAACATCTAAGCTTTTAAGATATTTTGAGGTGACAATGCATGATAAAAAGCAGAGCTAATGCATTTATAAATATCTTTTTATTAAATTAATAGAAAAGAAGCATCTTTGTGTTATTTGGTGCAAAATTTATATTTTCATAGCACAATACCTAATATAACTTGTATGGTCAGCTTATTTGAACACCATAATTATATGGAACCTTGAATAGGGAGTGAGATCTTGATGGTTTGTACCGGTTAGTGTGATACCCCAATATATCCCAGAGTAATCTTGGCAGAAGATTAAAAAAGTATTTGTGAAGCTCCCTTGAGAAGCTGGAGGAAAAGATGGAAATACTTAACTTCCCCACCTGGGGAAGAACTGATATTCTTCCATGCATTGGGGACTGCCACATTGATAGATCAGGCCTGTGATCCTGGGGCTTGACCTTATGAAACTTATTCCTGCAGAAGAGAAGCTAAGCCTACTTGTAATTACGCCTAAGAGTCATAAATGTCACCCCCAGAAAACCTCTTTTGCTGCTCAAATGTGGCCTCTCTTTCTAAGCCAACCCCATAGGGAAACTCACTAACCTCCACCGCTACATGGGAAATGACCCCCAGGGGTGTAAATCTCCCTGGAAATGTGTGTCATGTCCTCCAGGGATGAGCCTGACCCTGTCATGATGGGATTGAGAAAGCCTTCTTTGCCAAAAAGAGGAAGAGAAATGAGGCAAAATAAAGATTCAGTGGCTGAGAGATTTCAAATAGATTTGAAAGTACTGGAGGTTGTTTTTATGCAGTATATAGATATCCCTTTTCAGTTTTTGTTGTATTGGAGTAGCTAGAGGGAAATAATTGACAATGCTGAACTGTAATCCAATAATCTTGATTCTTGAAGATGATTATATAACTATATAGCTTTTAGGTGTGACCATGAGATTGTGAAAACTTTATGACTGACGTTCCCTTTATTCAGTGTATGGACAGATGAGAAGAAAATAAAGACAAAAAAATATATAAATAATGGGGGTTCAGGGGTGTGGGATTTTTGGGGTGTTGTTTTATACTTTTAATTTTATTCTTATATGTATTTTTGGAGTAATGAAAATGTTCAAAAATCAGTTGTAATGATGAATCCACAGCTGTATGATGATACTGTGTATCATTGATAATACACTTTAGATGATTATATGGCATGTGAATGTATAATATATATCAATAAAATTGCATTAAAGTTTTTTTCAAAAAGAGGCATCCTTGACATGGAATTTTTAAACCACCACTGAGTATCAAGACTTGTTCATTAGGTTGCCTGAGAGGGGCAGAAGGAAGTGCAGGCGGAGGGATGTATGCAGACATATTCCATTTTTGTTAAACTGTTGTATGTGTTCTCTCTTGGCTATTCCTTAGGAAAACATTGTTAAATAACTCAATGGTAATATACCTCCTTCCTAATATTTCAATATAGATCTGATAATGAATTCTCTTAGATACAGTATACTTTATTGTACTCTTACTTTGTGTCTCATTTTAAATTAATATTAAGGGAATTCAGTATTTGTAACTCTCTAATATCTATAGAGACCTGTTGCCATTTTTTGTCTTTTATAAAATGTTTGTCCCCAAGAAAGGCAGAAATACGTATGTGCCAGTTTGAAAATATTATGTACCCCAGAAAAGCCATGGTTTAATCCAGACTCAGTCTTGTGCAGGCAGCTGTTTCTTTTAATCCTAATTCAATACTGTAAGGCAGGAACTTTTGATTAGGTTATCTCCATGGAGATTTGGCCTGCCCAACTGTGGTTGTGACTGTTGATTATAAAAAGATGTGACCCCACCCATGTCAGGTGGGGCTTGATTAGTTTACTGGAATCCTTTAAAAGAGGAAACATTTTGGAGAGAGTCAGAAACAATAGAGCTGACAGAAACTTCACAGCAGAGCTGACACAGATACTGACACTTGAAGAACAGAGATACAGATGTTTGGAGATGCTTGGAGCACATAAAATGTTGCCATGACATGATAAAAGCCAGGACCTGGAGAGAGCCAAGGGAAACCAAGAGATGAAAACCAGCCCTGGAGAAGCAAAGTGAGGAACCCCTATAGGACCAGAGGCTGAAAGGAACGGAGCCCAGGAGCAAGGGACCGGCAGACACCAGCCACATGACTCCCCAGGTGACAGAGGTGTTCCTGACCCATAGACCTTCCTGAGTTAAGGTATCTTTCCCTGCATGCCTTAGTTTGGACATTTTTATAGGCTTAGAATTGTAAAGTTGTAACTTAAAAAATTTCCCTTTTTAAAAGCTGTTTCAGTTCTGGTATATCACATTTCCACAGCTGACAAACTAACACAACGTATTTTCCACTTATTAAGTTGGTGTCATGTATTCTTGATTATCACAATACTCATGGCTTTGGGACTTTGAATTGGCAAATATTCATGAAAAAGTATAATACATCCTGTGTGATCTCAAACACATAAAAATGTATGCTCAGTTTTTGCATACACATGGAGGATCTGGAAGGCTATATCAAACTATAAACTGCTTGTGGTTCTGGATGACTTTTGTGTGCTCTGCTTCTTGTGTATTTCAGTTCTCTACATTGCACAATTAACTTAAAAGTGTGAAAAAATAAATGTTTATTTTAAAACCTTCAAAAAAGAAAGGCACTGTGGTGGGAAGCTCAAGGGCACACATTCACCAGTAACTTCAGAGAAGTCAATTAGGGAAAATCATTGAAGAAAAGGCTGGCTTTTCCCCATCACTAAGTAAAGTAACTATAATCATCAGTTAGCAATTTCAGTTGACAAATTAGGTAATGATTGCGTATTCCTACAAATAATTTATCTGCACTTATTAATAGAGAGATATCTGTACATTTCTAATTCTGTGTCCAAGTTATGAACTAATAATTCTTTTAATTAAATCAGCTAAGCGATTTTTAATATTATTCTGTTAAAAACAGGAATTTAATATTTGCCACTATGACATGAGAAGTTCAGAAATAGTCTACCTGTAACAAAGAAAAACTGCATTAAACTTATATGACATTTTTTAAATAATAATTTTTTAATTTTATAAATACATATTTCTTATTTCTGTCCATCAAAAAGGCCTAGAAGCAATGTTATCCCATTCTAGTTCTCTAAGAACCATCCCCACCAAATAAATCAGAAATCCTTGAAGAAATGGCTGGTTCTGTGTCTTAGGTATCTTTTTATGCCAAAAAACAAACAAGTTATCAGAGGGTAATCAGGTTAGTTCCAGAGACATGAGAGCATGCTAAAAGAGATCCCCACTAATCAAAGATGGGACAATTTAAGCATCAAAAAGGAATTAGGACTGAAATTTATTAAAACATATGGATATGTGAGAAGCCATGAATATGTAATGAAGCTCAAAAAAGTAAAATGAAACAAAACTCATTGGATACCAGGAAAAGATGCTAGATCACCATGACTGTGAAAATTGACACTAAAAGAGAGCAAATTAAGCATTTATTCTACCTTTTTGGTATGAATTGAATTTCAGGGTAACTAAATATCCTTGCAGGTGAAGCCTGGTTCTACTATTCTTCAAAAATACCAGCCCATAAATTAATAGAATTAGAAAACTGCCATTTTCAAACTCAATGAACTAACTTATTCATCAATGGGTGACAATGTCATCAGATTAATGATTGATAGGAAACTATGAAATGAAGAGATCAGACAGTCACCACTTGAACTCATAGGTCAAACTTTTTAAAAAAATATTTGTATTGAAAATCTTCACACACATACAGTCCATCCACAATATACAATCAATGGCTCACAATATCATCACATAGTTGTATGTTCATCACCATGATCATTTTTAGAACATGTGCATCACTCCAGAAAAAGAGATAAAAAGAAAAAAGAAAAAAAACCCTACATCCCATTCCCCTTACCCCTCCCTCTCATTGACCACTAGTATTTCAATCTACTCTTATCTCTCCCCTATTATTTATCTATTTATTTTTCCTTATTTTTTCACTCGTCTGCCCATATCCTGAATAAAAGGGGCATCAGACACAAGGTTTTCACAATCACACAGTAACACTGTAAAAGTTAAATAGTTATATAATCTTCTTCAGGAATCAAGTTTCCTGGAACAGTCCAACAATTTCAAGTACTTCCCTCTAGCTTCCAAAGTACAATAAACTAAAAATGGATATCTATATAATTCATAGGAATAACCTCCAGGATAACCTCTTAATTCTGTTTGAAATTTCTCAGCCACTGAAGCTTTATTTTGTCTCATTTCTCTCTTTCCCCTTCAGGTTAAGAAGGCGTTCTCAACCCATGATGCCAGGTCCCAGCTCATACCAGGAGTTCTGTCCCACATTACGAGGGAGATTTACATCCTTGGGAATCGTGTCCCACACAGTGGGGAGGGCAGTGAGTTTACCTGCCAAGTTAACTTAAAGAAAGAGGCCATATCTGAACAACAAAAGAGGTTCACTGGGGGTGACTCTTGGGCCTAATTATAAGTAGACTTAGCTTCTTCTTTGTAGGAATAAGCTTCATAGGGTCAAACCTCAAGATAGAGGGCTCAGCTTATTGAATTGGTTGTCCCCACTGCTTATGAGAATATCAGGAATTCTTCAGATGGGGAAGTTGAATATTTCCTTCTTTCTTCTCAGTCCTCCAAAGGGACTTTGCAATACTTTTTTTTTAATTCTCTCCCATTACTCTGGAACATATTAGAGCATCACACTAATGTGTGCAAGCCAACAAGATTTCATGCCCTCAAGATTCCATGTAATTATGGTGTTCAAGTAAACTGACCATACAAGTTAAATTAAATAATGCACTACCCAAAATATAAATTTTAGACCAAATAAACATTGCTCCCCTTGGTCTCACACAGAAGTTGAAGTTTTAAAATATCATCCTTTACCATAGGGCAATCGTAATAGACTAAAATGGACAAAACCAAATATTATATGTCTTCTGAAGGGATGTTATAGGAAATATTATATGTGTAAGAAATATTCAGATTTATCTAGGACTTATCCTTGCCAAAATAATTCAGACCTATTTCTAAGTTTTTACAGTCTATAGGAAATACTATATAGAGAGATACAAGTTAAATGGCACAACAAAAAAGACATCTGTTAAATCCAGAATTCCTTAGGACACTTGACCCAGTTTCTTCAGCAAGTCAATAAAATAAGAAACAAAAGAAGAAAATCTGCTCTAGATTAAAAAGAAACCTCGACTACATAAAGCAAATATAATGAGAGTCCTTTGGGTATCCTAATTCAAATCAACCCTTAAAAGATAATTTTAGACAACTGGGGAAATTTGAATGTGAGCAGGATATTATATCATAATAAAATTATTTATAATTAATCAAAATTGATAATGCTACAAAAGTCTCTCTCTTTTTTTTTGAGGTACATATTTAAGAGTTGAAATGCCAAGGAAGATGGCAGTGTAGAGACCTCTAGGACTCAGTCCTCCCAACAAAACTACTATAAAACAGGTAGAAACTGTCTGAAACAACTATTTTGAAATTCTATGGGTGAGAAGAACACTCTAGAGCACCCAGGGAAGAGCTGGAGGAAGAGACAGAAAAGTATGGTAAAGAACTGTAAATTGCTCTCTCCACACGGCAGCTACTGGTGTCCATGCCCCACTCTTGCAGCAGGCCACCATGGGGTCCACTCCATGCCCAGCTGCTGGTGACAGAAAGTGTCATAAAAATCCTCTTTGCCAAGAGTAGGGGTGGGCACAGTAG
Organism: Myrmecophaga tridactyla; assembly: GCA_004026745.1. Lineage (NCBI taxonomy): Eukaryota > Metazoa > Chordata > Mammalia > Pilosa > Myrmecophagidae > Myrmecophaga > Myrmecophaga tridactyla. The sequence goes on from PVIY010043182.1 coordinate 15,591, forward strand.
ATCACTGATCATAGTTTTTGATTAGCTAATTTGGATTGCTACTTTCCAGCTCTGAGGGCAGGAAATGTTTCAACCTACCCTGGACAAAGGTGGCAGCAATGAATGTTTCAACTCTTCCAGGGCAAGGGCAGAGGTGGTGGAAATTTAAAGATGCAGTGCTTCCTCATGGCTGTAGGGGAGAAAGACCACATTTGATGGGCAGGCCAGGAAAGCTCAGCTCTGGAGAGCCACTGGGGAAGATTTTGGAGCCCTTCCTAATCTCCTCACCAGAGCACTTTGAAGCCATTCAACAGAGCCTTCATAGGCCCCTGGCCATTTTGGTTGGGAAAGACTAAGTGGGAAAGTACTCTCCACAACCCCAGGACAAGACAGTGGGTCCAGAAAGCAGGGAAAAACCCTGCTAACTGCATTTGCCTTGGGCAGATGTTCCCGACAGGCCGATGGTCAAGATAATCTCTGTCTTAGCACCAGCTGGTTACAAAACCAAGACACAGTCATCTCCAGGGAGTAAATCCCTGGGAGTTAACATTTTAAAATATTAAAATATATAGTATGCAATAAAAGAATAACAAACACCACAATTGGAAATGATGGCCTATACAAAGGATGAGAATAAAAATAAAAATATAGAAAACATAAATGAAGAAGCAAGAATGTGGGCATACTGAACAAAGCCTTTTCAAAAAAGGACCTTAAAAAATACTTAAGGAGATGAAAGAAAGTACAGAAAACAAACTAGAGGATGTTAAGAAAACAATGGGGCGGCTGCCGTGGCTCAGCAGGCAGAGCTCCAACCTGCCGTGCTGGAGGTCTGGAGTTCGATCCCTGGTGCCTCCTGCCCATATGCAAATTAAAAAAAAAATATATATATATATATATATATATATATATATATATATATATATAAAAGAAAACAATGGATGAACCATGTGAAAGTCCAAGAAAGAGCTAGAAAGTTTAAAAAGGAAACAAGCAGGAATATTTCAACTAGAGTTGAAGATGACATGACTAAATGAAAAATGCTCTGGTTGGTTTCAAGAACAGATTGGAGCTGGCAGAATAAAGAGAGAATCATTGAACTCAAAGGCAAAAGGAATTAGGCAAATGAATCAGACTGAGAGGCAAAAAGAAAAAAGAAATATTAAAAGAAAAAATAGCCTAAGACAGGCATGGGACACCATTAAGCACACCAATATACACATTAAGGGAGTGATGAAAGAAGAGAAAGGAGCATAGGAATAGTCAAAGAAATAATGACAGATAACTTCACAAACATAGCCAAAGAAATGTATATGCACATCCAAGAAGCTCAGAGAACATTAAACAATATGAAAATGAACAAAATTATACCCTGTCATATGTTGATTACATTGCCATTTACAAAGGACAAGGAGAGAGCTCTGAAAGCTGCAAGAAAAAAGCAGTGTGTTATATATAAGGGAGTTCCAAATAGATTGAGTTCCTATATCTCACCAGAAACAATGGAGGCAGGAAGGCAGTTAAAGTGATGAAAGAAAACAACTGCCAGCCAAGAATTTCATATCCAATGACATTCTCTTTCAAAAATAATTGAGAGATTAAGACATTCTCAGAGAAACAAAACTAACAGAGTTCATCACCACTAGACCTGCCCTGCAAGCCATGCTAAAAGGAAAGGAAAGGACATTAGACAGTAACTCAAAGCACCATAAAGAAATAAAGACTTGTGGTAAGGATAATCACTTAGGTAATTATAAGTGCCAGTATTATTGTATTATATTGTTTGGTAAGTAACTCCACTTCTTACTTCTTACAGGGCTAAAACGCATATGCATAAAAATTAATGATAAATCTAGGTTTGGGGACAAAGAATGAACAAAGGTATATGCAGTTACAAGTACAAAAAAATGGTGGGGATTAGAGGGATATAGGAAAAGTATATGTGTGTGCTATTAAAGATAAACTGATATCAAACCAAATATGATTATTATGTATTTAGGATGTTAAATTTTAGCCCCATGGTAACCACAAAGAAAATAAAGGAAAAAAATGTATCCAGATAGAAGTGAAATGCACTCAATATAGTAAAATACACAAAAAAATAAGTAAATATAAAAGTGGGCTTTAACAGAAATGAGAGACTAAAAAGATGACTTACAAAGGCTGAGTGGCATAATGGCAGAAGAAAGTCTTGTATTCAGTGGTGACTTCAAATGTAAATAAATTAAACTCTCCACTTCAAAGGCAGAGATTGGAAGAATGGATAAAAAAGCATGACCCAACTATATGCTGTCTGCAAGAAATTCACTTTAACTACAAAAATATAAGTAGATTGAGGGTGGAAGGATGAAAAAAATACAAATATGCAGTAGTCAAAAGAGGTGCCTGTACTAATAATGGATAAAACAGACTTTAAACCAAAAATGGTTATGAAAGACAAAGATGACCATTATATACTGATAAAGGGTACAATTAAACAGGAAGCAGGAGACCTTAATGTACCACTCTCAAGAATGGATAGAACATCTAGCCAGGAGATCAAGAAGGAAGTACAGGACTTGAATGATGCACTAACCAACTAACACATATATAGAACACTAACACATATATAGACCTAACACATATACAGAACACTGCACCCAACAGAAACAGAAAACACATTCTTTTCAAGTGCACTGGGATCATTCTCTAGGATAGAGCATATGTTTGCTCACAAAACAAGTCTCAAAAAATTTGAAATATTGAAACTATACAATATATATTCTCCAGCCACAACAGAATGAAACTAGAAATCAGTAACAGGGAGAAATGGAAAATTCACAAACGTGGAAATTAAGCAACATAATTTTAAACAACTTATGGGTTAAAGAAGAAATCAGAAGCAAAATGAGGAAATATTCTTGAAGCAAATGAAAATGAAAATGCAACATACCGAAATATATGAGATACAGAGAAGGCAGTGCTGAGAGGTGAATTGATAGCTCTAAATGCTTACATTAGAAAAGAAGAAAGATTTCAAATCAGAGACCTAAGCTCAAAACTGAAAGAACTAGAAAAATAAGAGCCAACTAAACCCAAAGCAAGAAGAAAGGAAATAATGAAAATTAGAGTGAAAATAAATGAAATAGAAAACTGTAGAGAGATCAACATAACCAAAAGTTGATTCTTTGAGAAGAACAATAAAATCAGCAAACCTTTGGCCAGACTGACTAAGAAAAAGAGAGGGGATACAAATAACAAAAATCAGAAATGAAAAGAGAACACTACTACCAACCCCGCTGAAATAAATAGGACTATAAGTGGATACTGTGAAACACTGTGTGGCAATGAATTAAATAATCTAGATGAAATGGACAAACTCTTAGAAACACATGAACTACCTACATAGACTAAAAAACAAATAGAAGATTTGAACAAACCAATTACTAGCATTGAATCACTAATCAAAAACCTCTCAACCAAGAAATCCCAGGATCAGAAGGCTCCACGGGGGAATCCTACCAAACATTCCAAGAAAATATAACTCTAACCTGCCCAAAGTCTTCCAAAAATTTTTGAAGAGTAGGGAGTACTCCCTAATCATTCTATGTGGCCAGCATCACCCTCATACCAAAGCAAGATACAGATACCAAGAGAAAAGAAATCTACAGACCAATATCTCTTATGAATATAGATGCAAAAATCCTCAATAAGATACTAGCAAAATGAATCCAACAGCATATTAAAATAATTATTTCACCATGGTCAGTATGGATTTATCCTGGTATAGAAGTTTGTTTCAAAATAAAAAGATCAATTAATTAATACACCACATGAACAGCATGTGGAGGTAAAAAACACATGATCATTTCAATTGACAAAGAAAAGGAATTTGACAAAATACAGCACATTTTCTTAGTAAAAATCTTTGAACACTAGGAAAAGAAGGAAACTTCCTCAAAAAGATAAAAGGCATATATGAAAAGCCCACAGCTAACATCATACTTTATGGTGAAAGACTGACAGCTTTCCCTCTGAGATCAGGAGCAAGGCAAGGATACCCGCCGTCACCACTGTTATCCAACTGGAAGTTCTTGCCAGGTTAACTAGGCAAGAAAAAGGATAAAACACATCCAAATTGGAAAGGAAGAAGTAAAACTTTCAAAATTTACAGATGATATGATCCTGTATACAGAAAATCCTGAAAAATCCACAACAAAACTCATAGAGTTAATAAATTAATTCAGCAAAGTGACAGGGCACAAGACCAATACCCCAAAATCTTCTACGCATAAAAAAGTATCAATTGGAAGAAGAAATAAAGAAAAAAGTTAATTCATAATAGCAACAAAAAAAATCAAATATCTAGGAATAAGCCTCACCAAGGATGTAAAGGACTTATACAGAAAAAACTACAAAAACATTGCTAAAAGAAATTAAAGAAGACTTAAATAAATGGAAGGTTATCTATGTTCATGTATTAGAAGATGTTCTAGTTTGCTAGCTGCCGGAATGCAATATACCAGAAACAGAATGGCTTTTAACAAGGGGAATTTAATGAGTTGCTAGTTTACAGTTCTAAGGCCGAGAAAATGTCTATATTAAAACAAGTCTAAAGAAATGTCCAATCAAGGCATCAGGAAAAGATACCTTGGTTCAAGAAGGCCGATGAAGTTCAGGGTTTCTCTCTCATCTGAGAAGGCACATGGTGAACACAGTCAGGGCTTCTCTCCCAGAGAAAAGTCCAATCAAGGCATCAGGAAAAGATACCTTGGTTCAAGAAGGCCGATGAAGTTCAGGGTTTCTCTCTCATCTGAGAAGGCACATGGCGAGCACAGTCAGGGCTTCTCTCCCAGCTGGAAGGGCACATGGAGAATACAGTGTCATCTGCTAGCTTTCTCTCCTGGCTTCCGGTTTCACGAAGCTCCCCGG
>PVIY010043183.1:0-20466 GCA_004026745.1 Myrmecophaga tridactyla
ATGTCTTGGAGTATGTCTATTTGGATCTATTCTCTTTGGGGTACACTGCAGTTCTTGGATCTGTAATTTTAAGTCTTTCATAAGAGTTGGGAAATTTTCAGTGATAATTTCCTCCATTAGTTTTTCTCCTCCTTTTCCCTTCTTTTCTCCTTCCGGGATACCCACAACACGTATATTCATGCACTTCATATTGTCTTTCAATTCCCTGAGTCCCTGCTCATATTTTTCCATTTTTTCCATATATTTTCATTTTCTTGCCGGATTTCAGGCATTCCGTCCTCTAGTTCACTAATCCTATGTTCTGTCTCTTGAAATCTACCATTGTAGGTTTCCATTGTTTTTTTCATCTCTTCTACCTTGCATTTCATTCCCATAAATTCTGTGATTTGTTTTTTCAGACTTTCAATTTCTTCTTTTTGTTTATTCCTTGCCTTCTTTATATCCTCCCTCAATTCATTGATTTGGTTTTTGATGGGGTTATCCATGTCTGTTTGTATATTCTGAATTAATTGTTTCAGCTCCTGTATGTCATTTGAATTGTTTGTTTGTTCCTTTGACTGGGCCATATCTTCAATTTTCCTAGTGTGATTTGTTATTGTTTGCTGGCATCTAGGCATTTAATTACCTTAATTAGTTTATTCTGGAGATTGCTTTCACTTCTTTTACCTAGCGTTTTCTTGCTGGATGAATTTGTTGTCTATCTGTTCTTTGACATTCATTTCAGCTTAATCTGGACCTCTAGCTTAAGTTTTGTTTAACAGAGGAGAATTTTTCAGTTCTTGTTTCCTTGTTTCTTGCCCTGCTTGTATGGTGCCTTTTACCCCCCACCCTTAGGAGGGTCTACTTAGATATTATAGACCCCAGCCGGATTTTCCCAGACCAAACTGGCCTCCTGTCAGGAGGAAAGAGTCACCTACATTGGTTTTCCCTGAGGGTGAAACCCATCAGGTTGAAAGACTTTCCTGTGAAGTCTCTGGACTCTGTTTTTCTTATCCTGCCCAGTATGTGGCGCTTGTCTGCCTGCAGGTCCCACCAGCATAAGACGATGTGGTACCTTTAACTTTGGCAGACTCTTCCTGCTGGGGGCGTGGTGGAGACAGAGGAGAGGTTGTAGGCTGGTTTTAATGGCTTCAAATTACCAAGCCCTCGTGTCTGAATTCCTTGAGGGAGGGATTCCACCTGAGTTGGTCTTCACCCCTCCCTTGGGGTAGGCACAGGCTCCAGACAAGCCCCCAAACGAGCTCACTTCTGCCTATGCCTGGGGCAGTTGCAGCCTGAGAAGTCCTGCTACTCTATCCAAAGGCAGTCAAGCCGTTGTAGAAACACAGCCAGAAAAACCTCTGTTTCCTTCTTTTTTCCCCCCTTTTTCTGTCAGCCGTGCCCCCTTGGCACCGGGGCAAAAATGAGCAAACTCCGCTTTGACCAGGTTCACCTAAGCTGGGGGCCTATTTTTAGTAGTCAGAATTTGTTAGTTAATTCCACAATTGGCGTTTGATTGTGCTCAGTCCCTGCTGCTGGTAAAGTTCCTTTCCTTTCCCCTCTGGGAAGCAGCCTATGGGGGAGGGGCACCGGCCGCCACAGCTTTGGGAACTCACGGTTCTGTGGGGGCTCGCAGCCGGTCCAGCTGGTCCAGACTGGGGTACGCTGTGTGTCTGGTCACTGACGTGGCCCCAGGAGCTGTTCTGTACTGTCTGGTTATTTAGTAGTTGTTCTGGAGGATGAACTAAAACACGCACGTTGTTAAGCCGCCATCTTGATCCGGATGTCCCCACCATCACCTTTGATTTTGCTATCCCACTCTTTAGGGGTGTTTGGGCTATGCCCATTCTAACTTTTTCATGTTGGAAGAGACTATCAGTAATATGGGTTAGGGAAATGGAACTATCTAATGTTCTGGAGAGGCTGGGCCCTCTAGGTTTCAGGATTTATCTGGTCCAGGGAACTGTCTGGAGGTTGTAGGTTTCTGGAAAGTTACCCTAGTGCATGGAACCTTTGTAGAATCTTATGTATTACCTAGGTATTTTTTAGTATTGGCTGGAATGGTTTTGATTGGGATTTGGCAAGTTATGATAGGTAGCAATGTCTAACTGAGGTTTGCATAAGATGAAGGCTTATATTTCTTAAATAGACTTCTAGACATATCTTCTTGTGCTTTCTCATTTGAATAGTTTTAGAAAGCAATGTGTGGTTTCTTGAGTCTTGAAGTTTTGTTTCTAACCTGCTGTAAAAATACAGAAATTGTACTGGAACATCTATTTTCCAGAGGTTCCTGCCAGTTTCCAGAGAACAGAAATTAGCAGTCCTTCTAGGTAAAGAATATACTTCTGACTGTTTATATTTATTTATATAATAAATATTTTGAAAAATTTAAACAAGTATAACAGCCAAGCAGCCATTATTAGGCTCTACCAAGTGCCTGGAATTATGCTTGGCTGGGGTTAAAGAGATGGCCATGGCCTGTCCCTGGATTCAAGATTTTATTAAATGATTAATTTGATATCCATTTGAATACTACATACATTTGAACTCTTATGATTTCAGACCATGTAGTTGAGGTGATCCAGCCCATTTCCCTCTGCAGCAGGCAGAGTGGTGTCAGCAAGTAGCTCTGGAAGCTCAGAAATGAACGCATTTACCCAGGAAGACTTCTAGCTTCTGCTCTTCGGAAACTGGCAGGAATCTCAGGAAAATAGGCTTCCTGGCACAATTCCTATGATTTTTGCACTATTAGTTTGCTCTAGTTGCAAGTTTGAAACTGTAGTCTTCAAAAACTCTTCAAATGAGAAAGTGTAAGAAAATTTTCCTTGAAGTCCACTGAAGACCAGTGAAGACCCTTTAGTGTAGCAAAATGGTATTGGGTCTTAGGAAGTCAAGTAAGAAGACACACTGTTCTTCTCTAGACCATGCCATTGGTCTAGATTTTGATGCCCAGGTTTTAAAGTCTTCCAGAGATGCTGCAATGACACCTCACTTTCCCCAACATCTTCCACAGTGAGAGAGTTGGATGTGAATGCATATGACCACTTTTTTTTTTCTTTTAACTGCAAAGGGGTATTTGTCAGCCTAGGATAATCCTAGCATTCCATGGTCAGGGAGACTTTCCAGCCTTGATGTTTCAATTTCGCAACTGGGTCATAAGTTGAATATCTGAGGGACAGGAGGAGATGAGTGATCTTTATTTGTTTGCAAGCATTATTGTTTTCTTCTTTAAACATCTATTTTCATTTGAAAAGTATATTTTAATGAGTAAAACAAATGATGAAAAAAATCAACTGAGAAAATCATTGAGGGGATAAATGAATTACTGAAATAGTTCATTTCATAATGAATAATGAAAAAATGTGCAATAATTTTTTTTTTTAACATGGGCAGGCACCAGGAAACAAACCCAAGTCTCCAGCATGGCAGGCAAGAACTCTGCCAGTGAGGGTCCATGGCCCGCCCTGTGCAATAATTTTTATGTCCTAGGGGAAGGGTAATAATCTGTTGATATTTTCCAGGAAGTAAAATTCATTAATTTAGATGGGAAAAAAAGTACAAGATTGTGCTAAATTAATTATGAAATTTTTAATCTGCTACTACTTTAGAGTAAATTGTATTAGCCGGAATTGGAAGTACATGTTAAAGTTCATTGTTTAAGGGTAAGTTGCATCATCCAAAAATGAATGTTCCTTGTATTTTATGTAGGCCTTTCACTTTGGTTCAAATCTTAAGTTTGAAACTGTACCTAGTTGATGGTGACTAAAATTACCTCTTGTTGTGTGGTTGTTTATATAACAGTTCCCATCCCAATCAGTTCTTGTCTGTTGGCAAATTCTGAGTCCAAATGTCAGACCATCTCCAGAAGACACAGGGAATATGGGTGGACCTGTGGAGGCCACCATCCTCTTTGTGGAAAGGTTTTTATAGTTTTCCAATAGGGATTTAAAAAACTGACCTAGAATTAATAACATGCTATTTCTTGATAAATTTATTCAGTACAAATCTAGGAACCACTTCATGGAATCAGTACTACATGGGGGTTAGTGCAGCCCTCATGAAAGGGGGTACTGCCAACTTTTATTACTTATAGCCAAAACTGAGACTAGCATTAAATACAATTAACTTTCAAATCACTTTCTGAAACAGCATAAGTTGCTTAATGTCCTAAAATGTGTGATAACACGAAAACATATATTCTCTTCCTCAGAACTTGGGTAAGCTACATGCTCTGTAAACACAAGGCAAATTGCTCTCATTTTCATTTATAGGTTCTGATTCTTTTTTCTTATTTTTCATTAGGAAGTTTGGTGCTCAAGGGTCACGACTTACTGGAGCAGGATGGGGAGGCTGCACCGTATCAATAGTACCTGCTGACAAGCTGTCCAGCTTCCTAGCAAATGTGCATGAAGCTTATTACCAGAAGAGCGATAGAAGCTTAGCACCAGAGAAGCAGAGTTTGTTTGCCACCAAGCCCGGAGGTGGGGCCTTGGTTTACTTTGAGCCTTAAACAATGTAAAAATCTCAGAGAAACTATTTAGAGCATTTAGGAGCTGGCAGCACTTCCTATGCCACAGTAAATTAATCCTTTTTCTGTTTTGTATTATGATGAATGGTTGCTGTTATCAAGATAAATTTCCGAAGAAATGGTTGAAATCTCTCTAATACAACATAATGATTATTTTTCCATCTTAAAATATGTTTTTTACTAATAAGAACCAAGATTATGCTTGAATAAGTCTTTTGAGAACAATTACTGAGATTTATTGATTTGACACTTTAAAGATGAATGGTAAAACATGCACTTACTACCGTTTATTTCTCATGAACTGTACTTGGATCTAGTACTCCAATTAAATTGTACAAGGCTGTATGTAATATAATTGAATCGTATGCATTATTCTTGAATAGAGTTTAGTTCTTGTTTCTCTTGATCTTCTTCTTCTTCAAATGTATAGTCATCTGTTGCAGTTGTTGATGATGATAGTGAAGCCATAAATTCTCTCTCAACCTCAGCTTCAATGCGCTATTAAAATAATATATGATTAAGGATTTACACATTTTTACTAGACATTGTATACTTGAATCTGATCTTCCTCCAATTGTCAAAATGGGAAAGATCACTTAATTATTTTTTCAAAAGATGGATTTAGAAAGAAAATCATAGGCTCATTTAATGTTCCTTTGCCTTTATTTTTTTCAACCATGTGATATTTAAATCATTTTCAATTCTTTTGGCCCTGTGCTTTCCATCACTTAATGGAGCAACTTAGATTATAGATACTTTTAAGTCTGTGTCTATTCACACTGAAATAGAGAATTATCTGGATGATATTCAGATAATTTGATTTGCTCATGGATTTTACTTCCCACTCTGTCCTACTTTTCTCAAATGCTTCTCTAACCCAAAACACATGTCTGCTGTTCTGGGAAATCCCACTCATGTCTTGCATACTTTTTTTATATGTCAAGCCAGGGCCAGTGTGGAGAAGGTGTGCAAATATTTGGGTGAAAGGAATATGCAAAGGTTTAAAGTGGGTTCTGAGATTTGGTGGTAATATTAGTGGGTGCTTATGCATGTTTGTCAGTGTTTAGAAAATTTAGAAAATGTGTTGGTTTGTAAGCTGCCAGAATGCAATATACCAGAACTGGAATGGGTTTTCAGGTGAGCCACGGTGGCTCAGCAGGCAGAGTTCTAGCCTGCCATGCCAGAGACCCAGGTTTGATTCCTGGTGCCTGCCCATGCAAAAAAAAAGTTAGAAGTTTACAGTTCTAAGTCTATAAAAATATCCAAATTAAAGCATCCAGGTAGAGATACCTTAATTCAAGGAAAGTCAGTGGTTCAGGAATACCTCTGTCAGCTGGGTGGTCATGTGGGTGGCATCTGCAGGTTCTTTGCTCCTGGGCTCTGTGCTTTAAGCCTCTGTTCCTGTGGGGGTTCCTTACTTTGCTTCTCTGGAGCTGGCTTTCATATCTTGGCATCCCTTGGCTTTCTCCAGGTTCCCACTTGCTTAACATTTCATGGCAATGTCTGCTGGGCTCCAAGCATCTCCAAACATCTCCAAGCATTTCAAAACATGTAAGTCTCTGTTCTCCAAGTGTCAGCATCTATGTGAGCTCTGCTTTGAAGTTTCTGTTGGTTGTCTCTCTTTCTGTTGGCTCTGTGGTTTCTGAAGTTTCCCCTTTTAAAGACTCTAATAAACTAATCAAAGTCCACCTGGAATGGGTGGTGTCACAGCTCCATCTAATCAAAAGTTTCCAACCAGCTGTTCCTATAAGATTGGGTTAGGATTAAAACACATCTTTTCTGGGGTACATAATAGATCCAAACTGGCGCAACAAGGGATCAAGTGTGGGCAGAGTTGTTTGGCCTTGTGGTGATGGCAAATGAATGGTTTCCTCTAATGGACAGTCTACAAGAATTCTTCCCTGGATTATATGATGATTCAGATAAAAAAGCATCTTGCTGAAATAGGTAATTGAGACAATAATGGTCATATGGCATGGCTTATCCAGAAAATTATTTCAATTTTCTATTATTTTGTGATTGTTTCTTTTCCTCAATGTGTAACTCAAAGTTGGACATCATCCATTAGAATCTCAGTTTAAGAGAAGCCTAGGCAAAGCTGCTTGTAATATTTCTCAAGAGACAACAGCCACACCTAAAGTACTAAGAAATCCACTATTCTATTCTAAAATATACTTCTGGTGCATTTTTATTCTTAGACGATAAATAATTGCAAAGTTTAGGTCAAACTTGCTGAAAGAATTTAGATTCTTTAAACCCAGTAATTCAAAACCTGATTTATTTACATTTATAGTCCTTTGGTTTTTAATCCATGCCTTTTTCTGGAAATGGCATGGATTACCTTTTGAGGTAAGTGCTTTAGTTTGCTAAAACCCATTCCATTTAGTTTGCTAAAACCCATCCCATTTCTGGTGTATTGCATTGCTGCCAGAATGCAATACACCAGAAATGGAATGGGATTTAGAAAGGAAATTTATTAAGCTATAAGTTTACAGTTCTAAGGCCATAAACATGTTTAAACTAAGGAATTCAGGTAAAGATACCTTGACTCAAGAAAGGCCAATGTCTGTCACATGGGAAGGCATGTGGCTGGTATATACTAGTCCTTGTTCCTGGTTCCATTGTTCCGGCTAATAATGCCAGTGGTTTCTTCTCTAAGCATCTGTGGTCCTTCACTTAGCAGCTCCAGGATGCACCTCTGGGTTCTCATGGGAGAACATCATAGCATCTCATGGGAAGGCACATGGCAACATCTGCTGTGCTCTGCTTCTCCAAATCTCCATGTCTAGGTGTCTACTCTCTCTTTCAGCACTCTAAGAATCTCCAAACATCTGCATCTCCATCAGCTTTGTTTCTTGTCTAGCTTCTGTCAGGTCTCTCAGCTCCTGGCTTCTTCTGGGACTTCTGCATTTCCAAATATCTGTGTCTTTGTCTGTCTGCACCTGCATCTTAGGTTTCTCCAAAATGTTTCCTCTTTTCAAGTACTCCAGTAAACTAGTCAAGAGCCACCTTGAATGGTCAGAGACATCACCACCTAATCAAAAGGTCACATCCAAAATTGGGTCTGTCACAACTCCACGGGAACTATCTAATTAAAAGGCCAGACCTACAATTGAGTGGGTCAATCTTCATGGACGCAAAATAATCAAAGGTTCCACCCTAAACAATATCTGGCTGCACAAGACTGGATCAGGATTGAAAGAAAATAGCTTTTCTGGGATATGTAACAGTTTCAAACTAGCACATTCCACCCTCTGGAGCCCCAGAAGACATGTTCTTTCCATATACAAAATACATTCATTCATCACAATATCACAAAAGCCTTAAGCCATTTTTGGTAATAATACAAATACCGCACCAAGTCAAAAGAGTACAAAATCTCATCAAAGTCAGTTTCAGGCATGGTCTGTCCTAAGGCAAAAATTTTCCTCTGGCTCAGTAAAATTCATCTGCTTCCAATATACAAAGAGGATACATGTTTCCATTTCTATAGGGAAAATTTGAAAGGAAAATGGAGATCAAAGGCCCCCAACAGTTCCTAAAAGAAATGCAAGGTGAACACCATTAGATTTCAAGTCTGAGAGTCAGTTATCCCTGGGGCTTGAGAGAATGGGGGTCTTAGCCTCTCTAAGGGCTTACACGTGGCCCAGTTCTCTCCAAATTCTAGGGTGAGGGTTACAATCTTGGGTTTTATTGAGGGGACCACCTTTCTCTCAGCTCCACCCTCTCCAAGCATCAGTACCCGGGCTCTCTATCATCCTCAGGACACATGCTCAACTCCCTCAGAACAACAGAGTGATCACCAGTCTCCCCTCAATGCCCAGGTAATGTGCTCCATCTCTGAGGCCTGAGGCAGCAAAACTCTTCCTGAGCAATGAAGTGGAAGGCCCGCCTTTTACTCCTGGGACAAACTCAGCCTCTCCACACACACAGGTGGCTCTGTTCTCCTGGCCCAAGATTTCCTTGTTCCAAACCTTAGCTTCCATGGTTCTGCCTCAGAAGTCATTTTCCCTTCAATTTGTCCCTTTTCTGTCCTTTTTAGTCTAGACTGGCATTTATACAGGTCTTGCAACACTCTTGTTGGCTTTTTATGCAATATATAGAGATCATAACCATCAGACAATAGGAGTTTCCACAAATCCTTTCTGGATAACTTCATCTCCAATGCTGGCTTTTCCTGTAATAGCTCACTGGTTCCATGTTTGGTTAAATCCTCAGTTGGGCACTAACCACTGGGGTCTCCCTTTCTGAAAATGCAGAATTATCCAGATCATCAAATTCTGGTTTCTTTGTACCTGAGAGCTCAGTTCTCAACTTATCTCTTTCTTGTCACATTTTACTGTAAGCTGCAAGGAGCAACTTATAGGCTGCATTTTCCACAATTTAGTTTGAAAATTTCTTCAGCTAAGTATCCAGGGTCATCACCTTTAAATTCTAACTTCCATCCAACAGTATTCAATTTTGCCAAATTCTCTGTACCTTAGGACATGGTTCTCCTTTCTTCCAGTTTGCAGTAACACATGCATCATTTCTAAGACCTCATTGGAAGCACCTTTAGTGCCCATATTTCTACCAAAAGTCTCTTCAAAACATTCTAGGCCTTTTCTTTCATGTTACTCACAATTCTCCCAGAATCTTCTCCTTATCCACTCAAAAAGCTGCTCCAACATGTTTGGTATTTGCAAACCACAACACCCCACTTCTAGTACCAAAATCTCTTTTAGTTTGCTAAATGCTGCCAGAATGCAATACACCAGAAATGGAATGGATTTTACAATGGGAATTTATTAAGTTACATGTTTACAGTTCTAAGGCCATAAAAATGTTTAAACTAAGGAATCCAGAAAAAGATACCTTGACTCAAGAATGGCCAATGTCTGTTACATAGGAAGGCACATGGCTGGTGTCTCTTGGTCCTTGTTCCCAGTTCCATTGCTCCAAACTTGTGATGCCAGTGATTTCCTGTGAAAGCATCTGTGGGCTTTCACTTAGCTCCTCTTGGATGCAACTCTGGGTTCTGGCTTGCTTAGTGTCTTATAGGAAGGCACATGGCAGCATCTGCTGGGCTCTGCATCTCCAAACATCCATGTCTAGGCATCTGCTCTCTGTCAGCACCCCAAATATCTCCAAGTGTCTGCATCTCTGTTGGCTCTGGTTCCTGTCTGGCTTCTGTTGGCTCTCTCAACTCCTGGCATCTCCTGGAAATTTCCAGACATGTGTGTCTGCATCTGCATCTTAGGTTTCTCCAAAATGCTTCCCCTTTTAAAGGACTCCAGTAAACTAATCAAAACCTACCTGAAAAGCTCAGAGTCACATCTCCATCTAATCAAAAGGCCACACCCACAATTAAGTGGGTCACATCTCCACGGAAACTATCTAATCAAAGTTTCCACCCTACATAATAGGTCTGGCCCCACAAGATTGGAGCAGGATGAAAGAAAATGGCTTTTCTGTGGTACATAACTGTTTCAATCTAGCACAGTAAGTAAGTAATTCTTTAAAGATACCTGAATTAGCATTAAAAAAAGGAACTTGCCATTGCTTTGCTATTCCATTTTAATTTTTCACCAGGTGATTTCTTTGTAATAAATGAGGAACATTTTTCCAATGTGCATTAATTTGTGAGGGACACAGTCATTCTGAACCAGGGGTCTACTCTGTGTTTGTTTTGAATTCTGGCTTGAAGAAAAGAACTATTCATTAATTCAGCCATCACCAAGTATTGTTCCAAACATGTCTGGAAAAGATATGTAGAAGAATGAGTAGAATATGAAAGATGGGGAGGAGGCATTGCAGATGATAGAAGTACAGGCGAATAGTGGGTACAGAAAGCTTGGCAGGAATGAAGACTTTGCATTGGGCTGTAGTGAAGAGTAAACTGGCTACACTGACTGGAACAGGTTTTGGAGGGCCCCAAATTCAGGCAGCATTTAGACCAGAGTCTGAAAACCAGCAGCCCATGGTCCACATCTGATCTGCAAATACATTTAATTTGAATCACAGAGTGTTTAAAACTTTGAGGTCCAAATCAGATTTTCCAACAAAATCTGGATGACTAATATTGAAAGATCTGATAACACCTTAGTTTACATTCCTGCTTGACAACAAAGAACTAGAGTTAAGGTAGTAGCTGCCTTGTTTAGATGAGGCATGGGCTCTCCAATGTGCCATAATTCCCACAACTCCCTCTAGTTTCCCTGATACTGAGGCCAAGTGTCAGTTGCCATTTAACAGCACACTCTGGTAGTTTTTCTTACACTATTTCTCTGTACCCAGTTCTCTGTCAAGAGTAAGAAAAATAGGTCAAGAAAAATGATAGAAAGAATATTTTATACATGTGGAAGTAAATAATGGTCCTACTTGTTTCATATTAAACATCCAGGTGCTTGCTACACTCCTTTCTGTTAACTTTCTGGTCTAGGTAGGAATTTGATTATGTGACTCCCGTTCTTTATCTTACACAGTAGCCAGTGAGGATTGCTCTAGATTTTTGAGTGAAAGTCTTACATGCTGAAAGTAAAGGGTCTCTCCTCTTCCTGACCTCAGATCGTCCAGCCTACAGATTTACTGTGTGCTGTTCTCTACATGTTCTTGTCTATTGGAAGGAAGACAGCCCCTCAGACAGAACAGGACAGCCTATAACATGGGGTGGGGGTGGGGGGCAAAGTGGAGGGGACAGGGAACACAGGAATGGGAAAGGTGGTATAGTCTTCTTTCTTTTCCTTCTTTCTCATACTTGAGTTGTGTTTTACTTACTTATCTCACTCTGTCTTGTTTTAATCAAGGGCAGGGCCCATTCATCTATGCAGTGGTTGGTCCCCAAAATACTTTTGTTGACATATTAACAGAAAACAAATGATGACTTCATATGCCAATAGTTTCCTTTTAGTTTGTAATTTTGACTTCATTTAGGGGTTTTCATTTGCATAAACTGTCCTTGACCAGAAGCAAGGAATGAGCATAAGTGGGTATGAGTTTTCACTCCTATGTAAAGCAGAGATTGTCTTAAAATGCATGTGGATAATTAGGTAACAAGAATGTATTCTGTCTGCCACTATAGCTTGGGCATGAAACCATACATTACTTATTAAATATTGTACCGTCTACATAAGAGAAGCTAGCAAGAAAATTCCCAGTTATATTCAAATGGAAACATACCAGTCTCTGTAGGAACTTCTCAAAGTCATGTATAACATCGAAAGGTTTCTTGGTAGCCTTTGCTTGAAGTCTAATCAAGGAATAAAGAAAATTGGTGAACAAACTACTTTCTTTATATGACACCAACTAATAACCAACACATAAAGTGTTTAATGTGCTGGGCATTTGCCAAGTACTTTGCGTGTATTAATTCAATTACCCTCACAACAATAGACACTATTATTGCCCTGTTTTATAAATGAGGAAACAGACTCAGATAGGTTAAGCAACCCACCTGCACTCATATCGCTAATAAGGAACAGAGGATTTAAACCAAAACTGTCTGACTGTGTTATGTTGCATTACAGCAGTGAAGCTTTCTTTTCCGTTAGATGGTTCACATAACATTGCTGTAACTTATTCTACTTTCTAGGCTGCAGTGGGGACTTAAGGTATGGGGAGGTAAGAGTAAAGAGACAGACAAGGGAAAGATCTGGAGAAGAAAGAGAAGAAGATTGAAAGGGCTGAAGGGGGAGGATGCTTATTAGACTGTAAGCTCCTTGAAGACAGGGATCATGTCTATTCATCTTAATATTTTCTAAGATTCCAGAATGGTTTCTGACACCATGAATTCATTCAAGAAATATTTACGAATGAGTTGATTGATCAAATTCTGGAAACCTCAGGAATTTTTCCTGAAATCCAAGAATGAGGGCAGAGGTAGGTGAAGAAAGGGAGGGACTCGGGAAAAAAGAAGAAACATTAGGGGAGTGAAAGATGAGAGAAAAAAATAAAAAATAAAATAAACTGGCAATTTTCAAGAGAAATCTTTAAAGTTCATTTTTCTTCCATGATATTGTAGGAAGGAAAATTTTCTGAAAATCCCAAATGCCACCTAAAAGTTTGGATTAGCTAACCCCCCTGGCAAAGTCTGCTGTAGATTTCCTATTGAGGGTACAATAGAGCCACCTAGTCAAGGCCTCTTGTTCTCAGTGACTCACAAATGTCCCCTCAGTCATTCTCTGCTTTAGGTCCTCAGATTGCATTTATGTAACCATGCTACATTCTTCGCATATCCTCAGTGGTGAGAATTTTTGTCCTTTGTGGATTTGGATTTTGGAAACTTGAAGTCATTTGGAATTGAATTCTATAATTTAGGTTTGCAAAGGGGAAAGCTGGGTGATACAATTTTAGTGAAAAGTGAGATAAGATTATAAACAATGAGCTGGATTTTCTAATGTGACTGGAAAACTGGTTTTGAAAAATTCCAGAGTAGGGTGGGCCACAGTGGCTTAGCAGGCAGAGCTCTTGCCTGCCATGCCAGAGACCTGGATTTGATTCCCGGTGCCTGCACATGCCAAAAAAAAAAAAAAAATCCAAAGCAGTAATTAGAAATTTGCAACATGACTGGCACAAAGTTGTATTCTCCCAAAAGGGCTTGTTTGATGGACCATCCTCATCTGCTACTCATTCTTGCATGTGTGGGTGTGTTTGAAGAAATGGGTTAGTCTCATTACTTTATAGTTTTCCCTATTATAGTCTAATTTATAAAATAAACAAATTAAATGAAACCAATTTTCCTTGCTTCACTGGGGAAAGATGTTTGTGTGTGTAGGGGAAACAACAGGGGCAGAAGGGGAACACAGAACCAGCCCAAGAAACAATGGCTAAGTAGGTTGTCTTTTATAATTTATATGTTACCCAGGGCAGGTCGTGGTTATAATTTTATTTTTAAAAGACCTCAAGCTGAAGCCCTATGACCAGATGATTAAGAGGAAATGATGATAATGTTTAGCAATTAATTAAATTAGCAGAGTAGATGATTTTGTGGACAAAGAAAGTAGATGTTTTATTCCAGATGGTCTGTTGAGTAGAAATTCTTTGCAGATAATTGAGTTGATGTCTTTTTACATAATAAAACAGCTGCAATTTTATATAACAAAAATTTGTCTGAGTAAAGTGTTTTTAAGCTTTAAAAAGTTGAATAAGAAACAAACCTAATGAGCTCCTTGTCAATTTTTTCCTGCCGCCATCTTAGGAGTTTTATTTCTTCATTAATTTTGTGCTTTTCTCTATAAAATCAAAGTTTGGGGTTAAATTGTAAGATAAAGCAGTCACTCCTAATTGGGAAAGAATAAATCAACAATTTCTACCTATCAGTAAAAGACCTTTATGAACCAATTCTTCCGTGCTCCTACCCTCTGCACTATTTGGTGCAAGAAATCCTCCCAACACATCCCCTCTTATAAAAATGTGCAAACATATCACCTATGACAATTGAGTATGGCCTACTCTTCCTTTGCTTCTTCCACAAGGACACCTCCACCCTGTTCTTCCCACCAAGCTTAGAATATATGAAGGCTGTGTGCATGTGTGTGTGAGGGAGAGAGGGAGAGAGTGGGGAGGTTGGAGGGTGGGAGGGAAAGGGCATTGGGACTAGTGGAAAGCAAGGGCTCAGGCTCCTATTCTGCCTGCTGGACAAGACCTAGTTAGCAGCGATTCCATTTACCTCTCTTTGATTTTTTTTTCCTGAGCCGCAACAGGTATCCAAAGAGGAGGATACCCACCCTTTCTCCTCCTCAAGGCAATAAAATCGGTTGGCAGTTACCTTGATATGAACTGAAGTATTGCTAATCTATTCTTATAAAACTGATGGATATCCTCTTATTAACCCATTCCTGGATTCCTAGCCCATAAGAATACCGTGGCTGACCATGAGCAATCAATCATTCAAATTAAGCACAAAACAACTGAAAATGTATCCCCAAGTAAACATTTCAGAAAAGACTCCCTGTCTTGCTTTTCTCAAAACCATCTTAGCAGGCACCCTAGCTCCAGGGAACCTCTGCTGCAGGCAAACTTTCCACTCTTCTTTCAGGTTGATCTTTGTAAGTGGATGATACGCTAATATTTCTTTCCTGGAGCTCTCTCTTGTCCTCTCCATTTTGGGTGCATCTCTCCAACCACACCACAGCAAAGTTTCCTTCTATCCTTCAATCCTGACACTTGCCATGGTTCTGTGGGTACAAATACACCCTTGATACTTACTTGAAAGGGACCTATGAGTCTTTAAAATGCTCAGAAATGACTCTTTTCAGTAAAATAAGGAGCTTAGTTTAGATTATTTCTACAATCGCTACCAAATCTTAAAAAGTTTGTTTTTATATTTAACAATAATATGGCATCAACTTACATCTTAAAATCCTTTTGGTTCTTTGCAAACTGTCTTTTTGCCTCCTTTATAATATCACAGTAAGTTGGAGCAGGTGGTGTGCTAGGCTTACGGTTAAGGAAAGATTTCCAATTAGGAACATTCAAGAGAGGTAAACAGTAACTCAGACTTCACAGGTAGACCAAGAAAGCCATTTGGCCTGGACTTGCCAGTCATGAAGGGTCTCAAGTGTAAGCATGTATTAAGTCCAAAGATACACTTCAAGAGTTGAAAGAAGACCACTTTAAACTTGTGTCCCATCATCTGGACCACATCACTCATAGTGTGCTATGATGTAATAGTTTCATAAGTCTTCTTTTTCTGTTTTTTTTCCCTGGTGTGTTTTAAAATCAGGATGTATTAAATATCAATAGTAAACATATACCTAAATTTTTGTAATCTTGTTTAGACATCTCTTCATTTTTGTTTACACTGAGAAACCAAAAAATATAGAAGAAACCCTTATGTCTCTTGACTTCTGAGAGGCTCTGGAGGTAATTGATGTTGACTGCCTCAGTTAGCCTGGCTCCTGCTTATTACACAGAAGAAATATGGTAAGTAGAAGGTGCAAATGTGCTGTTAACAATGCTGGGCTCTTGTCCTTGGGTAGAGCCTTTGATCTTGTCCCTATCCCTGGTCCTAATCCTTGCTCGCATCTGGCAAAGCAGGCACTTCCCTTCTGGAGCAGCAGTTGGCAAATAAGCAAGTGACTAAAAGGGACAGCCCCATCAGCTTGTGTTAAAACAGTACCTTAGCTTCACTGATATACTAGGAGCACTTAAACCTCTGCCATCACAAAGATATAGGGAATGAGATTGTCCTCTGATGGCCTCAGTCCCCACCCTGGACCACATTTCAAAATTACCCCTATCTTTCTCTGAACACAGTTTTCCCATCTTAAAATTTCAAGGCTGTTCTTTTTTTTTTTTTAAAATAATTTTATTTAGAAATATCCACACAGTTACAATCCAACCATATTATACAATAGACAATATCATCACCTAGTTGTGTATTCTTCACCATGATCATTTTTAGAACATTGCATCACTACAGAAAAAGAAATAAAAAGGAAAAAGAACTCATACATCCCATACCCCTTACCCCTTCCTCTCATTGATCCACAGTATTTCAATCTACCCCTCTACCCCATTTTTTCCCTTTATCTCCCTATTTATTTATTTAATCATTTTTTCCTCATCTGTCCATACCCTGGATAAAAGGAGTATCAGGAACAAGGTTTGCACAATCACACAGTCACACTGTAAATGCTGTATAGTTATACAATCTTCTTCAAGAATCAAGGCTCCTGGAACACAGTGCAACAATTTCAGGTACTTCCCTCCCATCACTCCAATACACCATAATCTAAAAAAGGATATCTATATAATGCATCAGGATAACCTCCATGATAGCCTCTCAACTCTGTTTGAAATCTCTCAGCGACTGAAACTTTATTTTGTCTCATTTCTCTCTTCTCCCTTTTGGTCAAGAAGGCTTCCTCATTCCCATGATGCTGAGTCCCAGCTCATCCCCAGGAGTCAGATCCCACTTTGCCAGGGAGATTTACATCCCTGGGAGTCATGTCCCATGTAGGTGGGAGGGCAGCAAGTTCACCTGTCTAGTTGGCTTAGAGAGGCCACATCTGAGCAACAAAAGAGGCTTCTGGGGGTGACTCTTAGGTATACTCATCAGTAGGCTTAGCCTCTCCTTGTAGGAATAAGCTTCATAGGATGAGCCCCAAGGCTGAGGGCTCAACCCATTGAATGGTTGTCCCCACTTTTTGTGAGAATATCAGGAATTCCACAGATGGAGAAGTTGAATATTTCCTCCTTTCTCCCTAGTTCTCCAAGGGGATTTTGCACATACCTTCTTATTCTCTGCCTCAATTACTCTGGGATATATTGGGGCATCACACTAACCTTGACAAACCAACAAGATCTCATGCCTTATTCAAGATTCCGTGTAATTGTGGTGTTCAATTAAACTGACCAGATAAATTAAATTAGATAATGTGCTACCAAAAATACAAATTTTGCACCAGATAAATCTCTCTCCCTTTAATCTCACACAGAGGCTGAAGTTTGAAAATGTGGGCCATATCATCCTTTACCCAGTATTCTGATTTACCTTAGTCTTATTCAAGGCTGTTCTTGATGCTTATTGTAATCTCCTTTATTTTGTGTAGAAATGTTCGGAGAGGCCCAGTGGATCTGGTCCCTGGGGACAGGACCACATATCCAATTAACTTTATGGCCTTAGTTTCCTGAGTACTATATATCTCAATTGGGATAACCAGAAGGAAAAGTGTGAATGGCTCTGTTTTAGTTTCCTAGGCTGTTCAAGCAAATACCATGAAATAGGTCAGTTTAAACAATGGCAATTTATTTGCTTATGGTTTGAGGCTGGAAAAAAAGTTCAAATCAAGGTGTCTCTAGGCAATGCTTTCTTCCTGACTCGGGCATTCTGGGGCTGGCTGTTGGTGATCCTTGGCCACATGGCAAGCACATGGAAGTATCTTTTGGTTTCTCCCTTCTCTTCTGGGTTTCAATGATATTCAGTTTTTGTTTCCTGTGGCTTTCTCTTTATATACCAGAATTTTATTCTATTTATAAAGGACTCCAGTAATAGCATTAAGACCCATCTTGACTGAGCTGGGCTACAACTTCACTGAAGTTACCTCATTAAAAGTCCCACTTACAATGGGTTCACACATACAGGAATGGATTAAGAACAAATTTTTAATCTTAAACCTTTAACAAGGTTTGAGAACAAGTTTTTCTGGGGTACTTGCAGCATTAAGCCACCACAGGCTCCATAAAGATTCTCACAATAACCTTGAATCAAGTGTATATCTTTTATATTAAGCTTTAAACTATTCAGGAAGTATCTTCAATCATTTATGATTTGAATATCAAGGTCTTAGAATTAAGCAAAAGAGCACCTATTTTTCTGTACACTCAGGACTACTTTCTCATTGATGCCGGAAGTTAACAATTACCATGCTCTGTCACATAACCTGTTTAAAACAACCTCCTTACAGCATCACTGACTATAGATGGAAGAAGTATTGATAACATGCCTCCAAGTACATAGTTTGAGAGGGTCTGGATGATTGTGTTACCCTGAACAGGAGCAACTTCCCTGTGTCAAACGAGTCATAAAGGTCAATTTGAAGACCAAGAAAGGGCCACCAAACAGGGTGGAGCCACTTATTCAACAAATACTGAGCACGTGGACACTGGAGATTTAGCAATGAACAAGGTATACAAGGTTTCTACTCTCATATGGCTCATATTCTAGAGTGTGTGCACTTAGGTGTGCATGTTTCTTGGGGGGGGTCAGAAGATAAGCAAACGAATATGATAATTTAAAACAATGGTAAATATTGTGAGGATATAAAATAGGGTAATGTTTTAACAGAGCTACTGAGTGACTTTGTAAGGTGTGTGCATTTGGGCACAACATTAGAGAAAGCCTGAATATGAAGCAGATATCAGGGAGAGAAAGGAGCTTGCTTGCCATATTTGAGTTGGAGACAGGGCGATGTGGCCAGAGCAGAGTGAGTGAAGGCAGAGTGGTAGGAGATAAAATTGGGGAGGTAGGGGGCCAGATCTTCCAAGAGGCTTTGTAGCCCATGGCAAAGTGCAATAGAAAGCTATTGAAAACCTTTAAGAGGGGGATTTATTTGATTTATGCCATGACTCCTATGCCATGACTCCTTATGGAAAGAGTAGAAAAAATGAGACTAGTTAGGTGTTTTAGTTTGGTAAAGCTGCTGAAATGAAATATATTGGAAATGGGTTGGCTTTTATGATGGGGATTTATTAACTTACAAGCTTACACAATGCTTAGGCATGAAAATGTCCAAGTCAAGGCATCAACAGAAGAATACCTTCTCCCTAAAGACTGGCTACCTGCAATCCTAAGCTACTCTGTTACTGACCAAGACACATGGCGATGTCTGTTGGTTTCTCCCTTCACTACCAGGTTTCATTGCTTCCAGCTTCTGGCTTCAGTGGCTTCCTCTGTTTCTGTGGTTTCTTTCTGCTTCTGTGTCCTCTCAGCTTCTCTGACTTTACTCTGCCAGTTTCTCTGTCTTCTATATCTCTTCTGTCTGCTTCTCTCTCAGCTTCTCTTATAAAGGGTTCCAGTAAGAGAATTAAGACCCACTTGGGTACACCTCAATTGAAATAACCTATTCAAGAGGTCTCACCCACAGGAATGGATTGATTTTAAAAGCATGATCTTTTCTGGGGTGCATACAGCTTCAGGCCATCACAGGAGGTGATTTCCATTGTTGAGACAAGAGGTGGTAGTGGTGCTTGGACAAGGGTGGTAATAGTGGAGCATAGAGAAGTTGACATTTCAAATATGTTTTATAGTAGAGTTGATAGAACTCAGGGGTATTTTTCAATGGGAATCCCGAAGAAATGAATAATATCATAGACCCTAAGGAATTTCTAACAGAACAATTTCAAACCTGGTTGTGGAAGTGATATTTTGGAGCAAAGAGTCCTGCCTAGTGGCCAGCCCTTAAATCATTTCATGTCCAATCAATGACCTCTTGTGAGGCTGGCAGTGCATTTCTCCTCCCCACCATTAAAAACCTGGCACAGAAAAGCCTTGTAGTTTGGCAAGCTAGCCTACTTCTTCTTTTTTTTTTTTTTTTGTATGCTGTATGGCAGGGGTCACATCTTTCTTTTTCCATGTGAGAATCCCAGCACTATTTGTTGAATTTTGTGTTTGTTTGTTTGTTTTTTTGTGGGAAGTACATGGGCTGGAAATCGTAACTGGGTCCCCCTTATGGCAGGTGAGAATTCTACCACTGAACTACTCTTGCACCCCCAGCCTCCTTCTTTTTTTTTTTTATAACTTTTTTTATTAATTAAAAAATTAACAAAAAACCATTAAGATATCATTCCATTCTACATATACAATCAGTAATTCGTAATATTATCACATAGTTGCATATTCATCATTTCTTAGAACATTTGCATCGATTTAGACAAAGAAATCAAAAGACAACAGAAAAAGAAATAAAACGATAATAGAGGAAAAAAAGATTATACATACCATACCCCTTACCCCTAGCTTTCATTTACCACTAGCATTTCAAGCTGAATTTATTTTAACATTTGTTCCCCCTATTATTTATTTTTATTCCATATGTTCTACTCTTCTGTTGATATAATAGCTAAAAGGAGCATCAGACACAAGGTTTTCACATTCACAGAGTATCATTGGGAACGCTATATCATTGTTCAATCATCATCAAGAAACATGGCTACTGGAACACAGCTTTACATTTTCAGGCAGTTCCCTCCAGCCTCTCCGCTACATCTTGAACAACAAGGTGATATCTACTTAATGCATAAGAATAACCTCCAGGATAACCTCTCGACTCTGTTTGGAATCTCTCAGCCATTGACACTTAGTCTCATTTCACTCTTCCCTCTTTGGTCAAGAAGGTTCTCTCAATCCCTTGATGTTAATTCTCAGCTCATTCTAGGGTTTTTCTCAGTCCCTTGATGCTGAGTCTCAGCTCATTCCAGGATCTCTGTCCCACATTGCCAGGAAGGTCCACACCCCTGGGAGTCATGTCCCACATAGA
>PVIY010043184.1:0-20519 GCA_004026745.1 Myrmecophaga tridactyla
GACTGTGTGATTGTGAAAACCTTGTGTCTGATGCTCCTTTTATCTACCATGTCAACAAATGAGTAGAACATATGGAATAAAAATAAATAATAGGGGGAACAAAAGCTAAAATAAATTTAGTTTGAAATGCTAGTGATCAATGAAAGCGAGGGGTAAGGGGTATGGTAGATATAATCTTTTTTTTTCTGTTTTCATTTTAGTTCTTTTTCTATTGTCTTTTTATTTCTTTTTCTGAATTGATGCAAATGTTCTAAGAAATGATGAATATGCAACTAAGTGATGATATTGTGAATTACTGATTATATATGTTGTTGTTTTATTTGGTTTGTTAATTTTTTTAATTAATAAATAAATTTTTTAAAAAAAGAGATGGGTGGTGTTCTAGTTTGCTAGCTGCCGGAATGCAATATACCAGAAACGGAATGGCTTTTAAAAGGGGAATTTAATGAGTTGCTAGTTTACAGTTCTAAGGCTGAGAAAATGTCCCAATTTAAACAAGTCTATAGAAATGTCCAATCAAAGGCATCCAGGGAAAGATACCTTGGTTCAGGAAGGCCGATGAAGTTCAGGGTTTCTCTCTCAAGTGAGAAGGCACATGGCAAACACAGTCAGGGCTTCTCTCTCGGCTGGAAGGGCACATGGCAAATACGGCATCATCTGCTAGCTTCCTCTCCTGGCTTCCTATTTCATGAAGCTCCCCAGGAGGCATTTTCCTTCTTCATCTCCAAAGGTCACTGGCTGGTGGACTCTCTGCTTCGTGGTGCTGCAGCATTCTCTGCTCTCTCTAAGTCTCTCCCTCCAAAATGTTTCTTCTTTTATAGGACTTCAGAAACTAATCAAGACCCACTCAAATGGGTGGAGACATGTCGTCACCTAATCCAGCTTAACAACCACTCTTGACTAAATCACATCAACCAGGGAGATGATCTCATTACAGTTTCAAATATACAGTATTGAATATGGATTATTCTACCTTTATGAAATGGAATTTATAGTAAAACATGGCTTTTCTTAGGGGACATGCTTCCTTTCAAACCAGCACAGGTGGCCAGTGGCTTGGTGGAAGACAAAGGGGGGCATCCCAAAAACCTCCAGCTCCAAGGAGTACATATGAGTCAAACACCAGTTATCATTTGATGAGTTTATAAATCAGTCTAGTCCAAACAACTGTACTGCATCCTGTGGAGGTGCGACTTCTGGGCTAACAGAACAATTAATGCATCAGACTTTTTTACCACTTGGACAAAGAGTGAAAATTTGAGTCTTTCCATATAAAGCATATTTATTTGTTCGGTTCAGTTCCATGAAATTGTTCTGTTAATGGTACTACCATTGAAGGGCATGTTGTGAAATGCTACTGGGGCAAAGAAACTCTTGGTATGATAAATCCCAAATAGCAGAATCAAATTGGATATCCACAAGCCTATGGCCAGTGGGGCCAGTGGTATGGAAAAGCACAATGAACTGGCCAGTATATGTCTAATGATTGGCAAGTTCCTGCATATGGAATGGCCAAACATGGAATCAGCAGGGATTTAATCAGATGCAGTCTTCTGCATGGTGGAAGTTACAGCATGCAGCCGCCTCATGGGCAGAACAGCAGCATGTTGCCTGACCATCCTGTAGGGTATCCTGTATGAAACAGTGAGAAAGGATTCCAGAATCTAAAGCCAGTGACTTGAGGCTACAGAGAATATAGTAAAGCTGTTGTTTATTTAAAGACATATCAAATCAATCACTGCAAATGTCAGATAAAGTATTTATTTAAAAGATTCATTTTTTTTTAAATCATGAAATTACTTATCATCCACATTGCTTTAAAAAGAAACAAGATGTTGGATGTTTGCCAACTTTTGCCTTCATTACCTTTTTTGATAAAGTTTCTCAGATCCTTGTTTCAAATACAAATGCAGGGATTACATCGTATTTTTTAAAAATTAAGAGGCAGAAAACTGCACAGTATTAAATTTTCTCCTCTAAAGTAGTGTGCAGTTAAATTTAAGACATGTAATATAAAGATGTAAAAAAAGAAAGAAAGAAAAACCAAAACTGTGTAGTCTAGAAGTCTTTGTCATTTTCAGCTTGTGCATGTTTCTGTTTTAGGTTTTTAAAAAAATTGATTAAAAAATATTTATTCCTCTAGTCTCCTATATTCTGGGGCAGCTAGAAGGAAAAGTCTGAGAGGATGGTATGGTAGCCATGACAAACTCTGGCATCTGTGCTGTAACTACTTGTTGAAGAATGCTCTGAAAATTATTGCTTTTTTCTTTCTTTGCTTTGTATATGTGTTATATTATACAATTTTAAAAGTTTTGAAAAAACAGAACAATTAGATAGATGATAGACAGATAGGAAACAATAAAGCAAATATGATAAAATGTTAACATTTGAGGAATCTGGATAAAGGATATATGGAAATTCTTTGTACTATTCTTGTAACTTTTCTGTAATCTGATATTTCAAAGTCAAAAGTAAAACCAAAACCAAAAACAATTTTTTTAAAAAAGGCATTGTTCAAGCTGTCCCACTCTACCATTACCCTTTTAGGTTTTTAAATATAAATTATTAGTTTACATCATTTTTATATCTACTTTTTAATTTCTTTTTTCTGGAGTGTTGCAAATGTTCTAAAAATGATCATGGTGAAAAATAGACAACTATGTGATGATATTGTGAGCCATTGATTGTATTAAAAGAAAAAAAGGAATCAAGTCTACTGAAACACAATTCAACAGTTTCAGGTACTTCCCTCTAGCTGCTCCGATACAGCATAAACTAAAAAGAGATATCTGTATGATGCATAAAAATAACTTCCAGGATAACGTCTTGACTCTGTTCAAAATCTCTCAGCCACGGAGACTTTATTTTGTCTCATCTCTCTTCCCCCTTTTGGTTAAGAATAAATCAATATACTTCTAAACCAGAGTCCAGGAAAGACAGCTTGTAAGTGAATGATTCTGGAGCTCAATCCTATGCAGTTGTACTGGTGTCTCAGTAAGTTACTGTGTATTTTTAAGTGTTGGTACATTAAAAGTTGCTTTATGGAAGATGGAGAAAACAAAATAAAAAACAGAAAAGTTGCTTCTTTGAAAAGATCAGAAAAATAGACAAATCTTTAGCTAGACTGACAAAGAAAGAGAGAGGATGCAAATATGTAACATCAGAAATGAAAGGGAGGACATTATTACTGACCCCACAGAAATAAAAAGGCTCATAAGAGAATACTATGAAAAACTGTATGCCAAAAAAATTGACATTCTAGATGAAATGGACAAATTCCTGGAAACACAACAGATAGCCTACAGCACCTCAAGAAGAGACAGAAGATCTCAACAGAGCAATAACAGGTAAGGAGATTTAATCAAAAACTTTGTTGGGACAAAGAAAAAGATCAGATTGTTTCACTGGTGAATTTTACCAAACATTCAAAGAAGAATTAACACCAATATTGTTCAAATTCTTCCAAAAAATTGAAGAGGAGGGAATACTCCCTAATTGAATCTATGAATCCAGGATCACCTTAATACCAAAGCCAGATAAAGATATTACAAGAAAAGAAAATTGCAGACCAATATCCCTCATGCATATAGATACAAAAATCTTTAATAAAAGACTAGCACACCAAATCCAACAGCACATTAAAAGAATTATACACCATGGTCAAGTGGGACTTATCCCAGGTATGCAAGGGTGGTTCAACATAAGAATATCAATTATGTAATACACCATATTAAGAGAATGAAGTTTTAAAAGACACATGATCATCTCAATTGATGTAGAAAAGGTACATGGCAAAATTCAAAATTCTTTCTTGATGAAAACACTTCAACAGATAGGAATAGAAGGGTACTTCCTCAACTTGATAAAGAGAACATATGAAAAACCCACAGTTAACACCATCCTCAATGGGGAAAGACTGCAAGCTTTCCCTTTAAGATCAGGAACAAGACAAGGATGCCCACTGTCACCATTGTTATTTAACATGGTGCTGGAAGTTCTAGCCAGAAAGATTAGTCGAGAAAAAGAAATAAAACTCATGCAAATAGGAAAGGAAGAAGCCTAACAGTGATGTGGGTTTCTTTGATTTTACTGAGATGTGGCAAGGAGTTTGAAGGTAAAAATAAATTGTGTTTATTTTTCTTTGTGCAAAAGGTCCTTCCTGATTGCAGTCAATATTAATCAGAAATGGGAGCGTTAAACTCTCTCAGTAAGTTATTATGAGCCTTAAATTTTGAAGAAACACATATATTTTTCCTGAAGTTAAAAAACATCACATCTAGGGGGTACAAGGGTAGTTCAGTAGTGGAATTCTCGCCTGCCATGTGGAAGACCCAGGTTTGATTCCCAGTCCATACACTTCCCCAAAAACAAACATGCAAGCAAAACACAAAAACAAAGAAAAATTCAACAAATGATGCTTCAGTAACGGCATAATCACATGGAAAAATAATGAAATGTGACCTGCCATACAGCATACAAAAAAAAAAAAATCACATCTTTATCATGAAGAATTTAATACAAAAAAAAAAGAAAGGAAAAATAAAACAATTACCCAGAAAGAAGCATCCTGAAGATCTTGAGTTTCTCCCATTCTTCTTAACTATAAATATACATGTAATGTTCCTATTACCATATTTCTTTTAGAGCAACTAGGGAGGCATGAAGGAGAAATGAGACATCCCCCTCCCTGCCAGGCATCTGCAAGGCAAAGTTATGACCCAAACATCCATTTGTGCTTAAGACAGAAAAAAAAAGGTTTAGAGATTCTCCAGAAGATGAATTCCCGGATCAAAAGGAACATTACATTTGTCCCCAGGGTTTTAAAAAGAACAGTGCATTTGGCTTTCAGATGATAGCTCAGTGCCTTTCACCTACTAACAGGATTTTTCTCAAGAAACAATTTGATGAAATTCCAGTGCTGCTGTATCTTCTGAAAGCTTTTTCATCCTTTCCTTTTTTTTTTGGTAATTTCAGAGACTAGATTGTTCTCTACAGCAAAGATTACATCTCCATTAAAAAACAACATTCAGTTTAAAATATGGGAAGTGCCACACTGAAAAATGGATTTCTGGGAATTTGTATTTCATATTTAGAAACTGCCAGCATCTGAAACACCAGGACATTTTCTTAACCACAGGTAAAAATATACATTATCACAGTTACTTGAATTTTTAAAAACAAAATAGCTTTTACCAACATTAGAAGTGCTGACCACAATGCTTGGGAAAACATTTCTATCTATAGGGCAGACCTCTGAAGTATTTTATTATGATTGCCTTATTGTACAAAACAATAAACAAAAATGACAAACTTTTCCTGGAGCTTGTTTTGGAGAAAAATCCTGAACATAGCCCATAATGTTTCTTAACAATACTACTGTTCTGATGCAAGAGAGTACTTTTCATAGCTTCTTTCTGAATTATAGTGCAAACCTGACTCTTTCAATTGGCTAAAATTCAAATGAACACAATTCTCAGTGTTTCATGTGATCCCTGTTATGTTTCAGCTGCTGTTGCTCCAGAAGTTTATAATTTTTTTTTTTGCTTTTTAATTAGCTGAAGCAAACTCTGGGTGGCCCCTTGTGCTCATAGAGAACTTGAGGGTCAGATCTCCTTCAGGGCAACAGCTTGTTTACCAAGACTTAATGACTAAATCCTGGTAAAGCAAAACAAAAGATAGCCCTCAGATCTAATCCAATCCAATAACCCATCCTTTTGTAAAACCCCATATGGGCATGTGTATGGTGAAGCAGGCTAGAACAGTGACTCTGAAAAAGTGTGGTCTCTAGACTAGTGACATCAGCATCTCCTGGGAGTTTGTCAGACATGCAAATTTTGGGCCCCATCCCTGAACTACTGAATCGGAAACTCTGGGGGTGAAGCTCATGAACCTCTGTTTTAACAAGGGGATTATCATGCATGCTAAAGTTTGAGAACTCCTGAGGGGGTGAGGGCATGAAGGGGTGAGGAGAATGGGGAAGGGAATGTGCTGGCAGGGGACTTGAGATTTTGCTGGCCCCATTTCAATAATTCCATATGACTGATCCTTTTCAATAAATTATCTATAAGGAGCATGTTGTACGAAGGAAGATGTACTGAAAAGCCCTTTGCAAACCCCTTTATGCCCACCTCTTAATCAAATCGCTGTTAAGCATATTCATTCTTTTTATAAGTGTGCCCCACACAAGAGTTCATGTTTGTTTATCTGCATTTTGGCAGGACCTCCCAAGCAGCTGGAAGGGCTCTGACACATCTTTTCTACTTAGTGCTTACTTATAATGAGTCACACTTTTTCACTCTGGAAATGTAAAACCTTCCAATATATCAAGTACAAATGGTAATTATTTTCAAACAGCTAGGTAGATCAGAATAGAAATACCACAGATCCTGACTCGCAGATGCCCCAGGGATATCCCTTTAATTTTCCTGGATCACATCCCTCTTCCTTTTGAGATCTGGAGGCAGCCTTTCTTCCTCTCCAGGCTGTGCCACCTAACTAAGCTGAGACCTAAGACAAGTTACTGACCCTGCCTAAACTTCGTCTTCTCATTCATAAAATGGAGATTGTAATAGTTCCTGTCTCGCAAGGTTGTTTGAAGCATTAAATAAAATTATTTAATCTTTAACAGTTTATTATTTAATAATAAACATTTACTAAACATTACTTAATGTTATTAGTCATTAATCCTCATTTCACCCAGGGAACCCCGACCCCCTTTCTATAAGTAGATGCCCTTCTTTCCTAGCTTATTGAGAAAACCAAGGTCATTAGGTATAGGTTTTCCTCAATCACTTCCCCTCTCATAAAGTTACCTGTGTCCACAAGCATCTCCACCTGCTGGGTTCTAATGTAAAGGCTGAGGGATTCTTCTTCCCATAAGTAACTAGACTAAACTAAACATGAGTTCATACTGATGTCTCCAACTCTAACCCAGTACATGGGTTATTACTCCTCGTACATCCAGTACATGGTTAATTCTAGGTTCCCCCCCTTGCTTATCTGTAACCTCCCACTCCAACACTGAAACTCCTCATTCCCACCATCCACTATCCATTTACTTCATGGTTCAATTCTAGTATACATGTATAGTGCATTCAGAAGTGTTAACCCATTCCCCTTTGAAAAACAACTTTACCAACTGCAGTACACTGATTATGTACACAGTTGCTTTTATCTTAAGTCTTTAACAGCTTCTAGTCATTTCCAAAGTTAGATTATTTTGTCATGGCATGCATTCCATCCTGTGATCCCCTATTTTTCTGGTTGATTTTTTTTTAATTCATGCAATTGATTTTTATTTTTGAATGTCCACTCTGGTCTTGTCACTGAACTGGTCCCCTAGGGTCTCCTAGTCCTGTGCATCTAATAGGTTATTGTGGAACAGGCCTGTAAACATTTACAATACAGTGTAATAAAAGATATGCTAGAAATAAACTCAGGGTGCTATAGACTTAGAGGCAAACAGAACTGGATTGGAATCTGTATTTTTAATATTTTTAGTATGAACTTGCAAAGTACTTCTCTTAATCTCAGTTTTCTCATATGTAAAATAGAGATTAAAAAAACACCTGTTTTACAGGGTTATGAATGAGTATTAAATAAGATAATGTACATAAAGTGCTTAGCGCCATCCCTGGTGATGCAGAGAACACAAACCCTTATCACCACCACCCCAAGTGCAGGCAAAATATTGGCCCTGTTACCATGGAGAACAGACCCTTACTTGAGGTGCTTCCAGCCACTGCTACATGCAGCCCCTGGGACTGTCTTCCAACCACAGCTAGAACCTACATTACACAATGTCCTCACTTTGCCAGGTCATAGCGCAATTAAATCCATCCATCACATTTGGACAATAGCTGATTTAAGTTAGGCCTGTCTATCCACATTTTTCTTAGACATCTCAGGGGTAAATCCATCACAAAGCAACCCCTTCTTTACAGGGGTTACTTCCTTCAGTGTAAAGCTCTCTTTAAACATGGGAAATTTTTGCATAATCCAATGAGTCTCCTAGCCCACTGATTAAACAATTGACTTTATTATCAGTCCCTTTTATTTTCACTCTCTGATTCCCACAGCTCAGATTCCAAAACATAGTTCTATAATTACTCTGCTTTTCTTGTGCTTGTTCTTTTCTCTGTCTTGCCCACCTGGCCAACCTATAACCATATCTGATAACTACCAGGTTTGAAATGGCTGCTGCAGGGATGGCTGGAGGGCAGTTCAAGGGCAAGTAAAAAAAAAGGGCTAAGTGACCAATCAATTTACCTTTCACTTTTATCATTTCATCGTCTTATCGATAGGAGATTATTTTTCATGTTTCTAAAATTAAATTTATTGTATAAAAGTAACACGTATTTTTTAAAAATGTAAACACTACAGAAAAGAATAAAATGAAAATAAAAGTCTTCCTTTTGAGCCCAATCCCAGACTGACTCTATAATAGGCACAACTGTTAATGAGTTCTTGCATCCTTTAGAAAATTCTTAGGCAGGCAGACTTGGTTCTAAAGTTAGCATATCACACTTCTTTTTCCTACACAATTTCTATTATATTATAACATTAATATAGTACAGACATAACATTTTTTTATTGAATGAAACATGACTCCTCTTAGTGCACTTGAAAATTTTCAAGAATTGTAAGTTTTGGATGTAAAATTGGATGTAAGAAAAGGAGACAAATGTATTAATATTGTCACACTGGTTTTTAAAAACATAACATTTAGCAACAACTGATAAACACTGTGTGCTGGTTTGAAAGTATTAAGTACCCCAGAACAGCCTTGTTTTAATCCTGATTCAATTTTTGGAAGCAGCTGTTTCTTTTAATCCTAATCCATTCTGTAGGGCAGAAACTCTTGATTAGATTATCTCCACAGAGATGTGACATGCCCAATTGTGTAACCCTTTGATTAGATGGAAATGTGAGTCTACCCATTCCAAGTGGGTCTTGATTAGTTTACTGGAATCCTTTAAAAGAGGAAGCATTTTGGAGTCAGAAATGAAGAAGCCTCAGAGCCAACAGAGAGAGCAGATGTAGATGC
Source organism: Myrmecophaga tridactyla (assembly GCA_004026745.1). NCBI lineage: Eukaryota > Metazoa > Chordata > Mammalia > Pilosa > Myrmecophagidae > Myrmecophaga > Myrmecophaga tridactyla. Next base: position 9,047 of record PVIY010043184.1, read on the forward strand.
TTGGAAACAGTTGCTTCAGAGAACAGAGGCACAACTGTTTGGAGATGCTTGGAGCCCAAAAGATGTTACACAAGCCTGAACCTGGAGAAAGGCAAGGGAAGCCAAGAGATGAAAGCCAGCCCTGGAGAAGGAAAGTGAGTGGGCCGGTTTGAAAGGATGTATGTACCTTAGAAAACCCATGTTTTAATCCTAATCCCATTTTGTAAAAAGTCAGCCATTTCTTCTAATCCCTATTCAGTACTGTATGTTTGAAACTTTAATTAGATTATCTCCCTGGAGATGCAACTAAATCAAGAGTGATTGTTAAATGAAATCAGAAGGAAAGATATACAATAAAGACTGAGATGGTATAATCTAAGAATGCCTAGAGTGTATGATAGTGACTAAATGTACAAATTTAAAAATGTTTTTGCATGAGGAAGAAAAAGGAATGTCATTACTGCAGGGTGTTGAAAATAGATGGTAATTAATATTTCAAAACTTTAACTTATGTGTGAGATTGCAGAAAAAAATGTTTATTTGGCACAAAATTTATATTTTGACTAGTGCATTTCCTAGTATAATTTATGTGGGCAGCTTAATTGAACACCATAAGTACATGGAACCTTGAGTAGGGCATGAGATTTTGTAGGTTTATCCAGAGTGATGCCCCAATAAGTCCCAAAGTGACTTGAACAGTGAATAAAAAAGTATTTGCAAAGCCCCCTTGGGGAATGGTGAGAAAGGTTGAAAATTCAACTTCCCCAAGTGGAGAATTCTTGATATTCTCATAAGCAGTGGGGACAACCAAAGCAATAGGCAGAGCCCTCAATCTGGGGGGTTGTTCATATGAAACTTAACCCCACAAAGGATAGGCTAAGCCTACTTTAAATTAGGCCCAAGAGCCACCCCCAGAAAACCTCTTTTATTGCTTAGATGTGGCCTCTCTCTCTCAGTCAACATACAAGCAAACTGACTGCCCTTCCCCTCTCTATGTGGGACATGACTCCCAGGGGTGTGGACCTTCCTGGCAACATGGGAAAGAAATCCTAGAATGAGCTGGAATCAGCATCAAGGGATTGAGAAACCTTCTTGACCAAAAGGGGGAAGAGAGAAATGAGACAAAATATAGTGTCAATGGCTGAGAGATTCCAAACAGAGTTGAGAGGTTATCCTGGAGGTTATTCTTACACATTAAATAGATATCAACTTTTTAGCTAACCTTTAATTAAGGTGTAATGGATAAGCTAGAGGGAACTGCCTGAAAATGTAGAGCTGTGTTCCAGTAGCCATGTTTCTTGAAGATGATTGTATAATGACACAGCTTTCACAATGTGACTGTGTGATTGTGAAAACCTTGTGCTTGATGCTCCTTTTATCTACCTTGTCAACAGATGAGTAGAAATATGGAATAAAGATAAATAATAGGGGGAATAAATGTTAAAATAAATTTAGTAGATTGAAAAAAAAAGAGTGGGTGTTAAACAGAATGAGGTGGAGATGTGTCTCCACCCATTCTAGGTGGATCATGATAACTTTACTGGAATCATATAAAAGAGAAACTTTTGGAGAAAGTGAGAGATTCTGAGAGCAGAAAAGAATGACAGAGCCACAAGAAAGTCACAACAGAGAACGCTGCAGAACAATGAAGCAGAGAGTCCACCAGCCAATGACTTTTGGAGATGAAGAAGGAAAATGCCTCCCAGGGAGCTGGAGAGGAAGCTAGCAGATGACACTGTGTTCACCCTGTGCCCTTCCAGCCAAGAGAGAAAGCCTGTCCATGTTCACCATGTGCCTTTCCACTTGAGAGAGAAACTCTGAACTTCATCAGCCTTCTTGAATCAAGTTACCTTTCCCTGGATGCCTTAGATTGGACATTTCTATAGACTTGCTTTAATTGAGACATTTTCATGGCCTTAGAACTGTAAACTTCTAACTTATTAAATTCCCCTTCTTAAAAGTCATTTCATTTCTGGTATATTGCCTTCTGGCAGCTAGCAACCTAAAACAGTGAGGAACCCCCCCAGGAACAGAGGCTGAAAGCAACGGAGTCCAAGAGCAAGGGACCAGTGGATGCCAGCAGTGTGACTGCCCAGGTGACAGAGGTGTTCCTGACCCATTGGCCTTTCTTCAGTGAAGTTAACCTCTTAATGATGCCTTAGTTTGGACAATTTTATAGGCTTAGAACTGTAAACTTGCAACTTATTAAATTCCCCCTTTTAAAGGCCATTCCAGTTGTAATCTGACAGCTTGCTAAGACCCTGTTAGGAAGGACATGAACTGATACAAGTTAGAATATTATCTAGGAAGTAATCCTTGAGTTGAGAAAGTTCACATTCTGAAGATAAAAGTCATAATGAAATGATCTTATCTTTTTAATTCAGTTTCAGATGGACCTTTGCAATATCACATAACTTCTGGGTTCTTCATTTCCTTTTTCTTAAAAAATATTTTGAAAAATCTTCGCATACATGCAGTCCACCCACAGTATACAATTAATGGCTCACAATATCATCACATAGTTGTGTATTCATCACCATGATCATTTTTAGAACATTTGCATCACTCCAGAAAAAGAAATAAAAAGAGAAAAGAAAAAGCTCATACATATCATACCCCTTACCACTTCCTCTCACTGACCACTAGTATTTCAATCTACCCAATGTTTTTTGCCCCTTATCCTCCTCACCCCATTATCTATACATTTATTTTTCCTTACTTTTTTTACTCATCTGTCCATACTCTGGATAAAAGAAGCATCAGACACAAGGCTTTCACAATCACTGTCACACTGTAAAAGCTATGTAGTTATACAATCATCTTCAAGATCAAGGCTACTGGAATACAGTTCAATGGTTTCAGGTACTTCCCTCTAGCCACCCTAATGCACCATAAACTAAAAAGGGATATCTATATAATGCATAAGAATAACCTCCAGGATAACCTCTGGACTGTTTGGAATACCTCAGCCACTGACACTTTATTTTGTCTCATTTCTCTCTTCCTCCTTCTTAGTCAAGAAGGCTTTCTCAATCCCATGATCCTGGGTCCCAGCTCATCCAGAGTCCTGTTCCATGTTGTCAGGAAGATTTTTACACCCCTGGAAGTCATGTCCCACATAGGGTGGGGAGGGCAGTGAATTCACCTGCTGAGTTGACTTAGAGAGAGAGAGAGAGGCCACATCTGAGTAACAAAAGAGGTTCTCTGGGGGTGACTCTCAGGCATAATTATAAGTAAGCTTAGCTTCTCCTTTGCAGGAAAAAGTTTCATAGGGTCGAACTCCAACTTTGAAGGCTCAGCCTATTGAATTCATTGTCCCCACTGCTTTAGAGAATATAAGGAATTCTCCCAGATGAGGAAGTTTAACATTTCCTTCTTTCTCCTCAGTACCCCAAGGGGACCACGCAAATACTTTTTTATTCTCTGCCCAAATTACTCTGGGATATATCGGGGCATCACACTAACCTGGACAAACCAACAAGATCTCATGCCATATTCAAGATTCCATATAATTGTGGTGCTCAAATAAACTGATTATACAAGTTAAATTAGATAATGTGCTACCCAAAATATACATTTTGCACCAAATAAACATCTCTCCCTTTGGTCTCGCATAGAGATTGAAGTTCTAAAATATGTACCATATCATCCTTTACCCTGTATTCTGATTTACCTTAATCCTATCCAGATCAGCTTTATACATATCTCTACTCAAAGACTGATCACTTACCAGATTATATACCTTGCCTTGAGGAAAATCTTTCCCATCTGCTTCACAGTAAGGAATAGTTTTGCAAGAGTAAGTCATGACCAAGACAAACTGCCAACAAAGAGCCACTGGTGTTAGCTGTGTATTGAGATAAAAAATAAGAAAAGTGTCCATCTTAGGACACAGATGTCTTTGAGTTATCTGGACTGGAAGCCTTTTGAGAAAATTTTGAAAATTCCAACTTTGTGATCCATTCAAGCTAGTTATCAAAGGCTAAATTATTTGTGTAAGATAGAGTTTTCAGTTTCCCAACAGGATGAACAAACCCAAGAAGAAATATATATTACATATGCTATATCTTAAAATGTGTTTCCAATAACATCTAAAATTTTGTTATATCTGCATGTTGATCATTAGCTACTATGATCTATAATTCCAGAGAATCCATTGCTATGACCATTTTAAAAATTAAGACCAATTAAAAATTAAGATGCCCTTAACAATGCTCCAAATGTAAACACTAAAATGTATGTGAAAGTACAAAAAAAGCAAACTTATTTCTAACACCCTTATATGTTAGGGAAATTTTCAGTTTTGCTCTCTCTCTATTTTTCATTTAACTCGACAGGTAAAAGATCAGTTGAACTTCATAGTATAAGAACTGTTAGTGAAAATTGTCAGTAAAAGGAAAGCTGCACATCATGAACTAAAGAAAAGATTTTATGGACAAGTTTGCCATTAACCTCTAAATGTTTTAAACCTGCCCAGAAATCCACTTAGTATTTGATGTTTCCCTCTGTCACCTCCTCTAATTAAGCTTCTTATACATTATGCATCAGCATTTGAAATAATAGAGTTTCTTGTTCTGTAAAAAAAAAAAGACTGATCACTTTTTCAACTTTTTTAACAGTTGCTGTATAGGGTAATGCTGATTTTCATAGCTTCAGAGCTGTAACTCTGAGTCTCAGATGTCATATAAATATCCAAAGTTTCTGAGAAAGACCAGGTTATACACAAGTAGCTCAGTATTACAGAATTTAGAAATAACAATTACAACTCTAGAACAGATGTGAACTGCTGTAAGAGCTTACAATCTAGGACCCTTAATAATAGGTGCCAACCTGTCAACCCATGCTCTAGACTTCAGTTCTCCAAGTTTGTATATTATACTTGGTCCATATGAGTGAGGCATGATAATATTTGTCTTTTAGTTTCTAACATTTCATTCAACATACTGTCCTCAAGGTTCATTCACCTAGTTGCATGCCTCACAACTTCATTCCTTCTTGCAGCTGCTCAGTAGTCTGTTGTATGTATATACCACAGTTCCCTCTTCCATTCCTCAGTTGTTGTACCCTTAGGCCACCTCTATCCATTGTGCAAAGGTCCATTTGTGTCTCCACTCTCAGTTCTTCCAGTTTTATACCTAGCAATGGGGTTGCAGGATCATACGGCAACCCTACCCTTAGAATCCTGTGGAACCACCACACTGCTCTGTGCAGGGGCTGTGCCTCTCAGATTCCCTACCAATAGTGAATAGGTACATCTCTTTCTATACATTTTCTCTAGCACTTGTTTCTGTCTGTTCATTTTAAAGAGTTTTGTTTGCACAACTTAGGAATACCTAGAGTGTACAATGATGGTTATGCTGGTTTGAAGCTATTATGTACCCCCAGAAAAGCCATGTCCTTTAATATCCTCATTTTATATTGCTGGGTGGGATCTTTCTGGTTGTTTCCATGAAGATGTGACCCACGTAATTATAGGTAGTAACCTTTGATTAGATGTTTCCATGGAAATATGTTATCACCCATTCAAGGTGGGTTGCTAACTAAAGCCCTTTAAGAGGGAACCATCTTGGAAAAAGTTTTAGAGCCACCAGAGCCACCAGAGCCCACAGAGCCAGAGAGCTGCTCTGAGAGAGCACAAGAGTTATACTGCCTCAGTATTTATCCTCTGTTTTTCATTCTGGTGTCATACTGGTCCCCGCCCTCAATTTCTTCTTAATGGAAACTATTAAGATTTCCTCTTTCCAGATTACAGTGTTGAGCAGATGAGATAATACATGAAAAATGCTCTGCAAATTATACAGAAATATTTGCTCTTCTTTTTATCATCTTATTTTTTTCCCAGAAAGATTACTCTGGTAGACAGAGTGGGAAAGACAATCTTTAACTTGTTTTTGCTATCTAAGAAAATGAAGGTGACAAAATAAACACAAATGACATCTACTACAATGTGGTAGCTGCAGTTACAGTTTTGGGTACATGGGGCATTCTAACTGTGAAGAGATTTAAACTCCCAACAATGTTGTAAGTATGAGTGCATTTGGGTGCATGATGTGTCCAGGTTGCATGGAGCATATGGTGGAACACTTAATGGCTTCGTGACACCAACTGGGTTGTAAAAAACAAAAAATTGAAGGATATCTGATTGCTATGGCAGCACAACTTAAGTGCTGTTCATAACTTAAAATCTAATAAGTCTGAACTTTTTAAACTTGTCTTAGGAGATACACATTACAATATACTACCTAAGAAAACGAAAACATGGAATTAAAAACTAAGAATTTACTTCTCACAAAGATGGCCCCAAAAGCAAAGAAGGAAGCCCTTGCCCCTCAGAAAACTGAAGTCAAAGCAAAGGCTTTGAAAGCCAAAAAGACTATACTGAAAGGCATTCACAGCAACACACAAAAAAGAAGATCTGCACTTCACCCATACTCCACTGGCCCAAGATGCTGCATCTCAGACAATCCAAATATCAGAAGAGCGCCCCCAGGAGAAACAAGCTTGACTACTGTTCTAGTTTGCTAGTTGCCAGAATGCAATATACCAGAAATGGAATGGCTTTTAAAAGGAGAATTTAATAAGTTGCTAGTTTACAGTTCTAAGGCCAAGAAAATGTCCCAATTAAGCAAGTCTATTGAAATGTCCAATCTAAGGCATCCAGAGAAAGATACCTTGGTTCAAGAAGGCTGATGAAGTTCAGGGTTTCTCTCTCAAGTGGAAGGACACATGGTGAACACAGTCACAGTCTCTCTCTCATCTGGAAAGACACATGGTGTGCTGGTTTGAACAGAAGTATGCCCCCTAAGAAAAGCCATGTTTTGATATAAAACCCATTCCTTAAAGGTAGAATAATCTGTATTCAATACTGTACGTTATTGTACAGTAACGTACAATACTGTAATGAGATCATCTCACTGAATGATGTGATTTAGTTAAGAATGGTTATTAAACTGGATTAGGGGATAACATATCTCCACCCATTTGAGTGGGTCTTGATTAGTTTCTGAAGTCCTATAAAAGAGGAAATATTTTGGAGAAAGAGATTCAGAGAGAGCAGAATGATGTAGCCATGAGATGCAGAGAGTCCACGAGCCAGCAACCTTTGGAGATGAAGAAGGAAAATGCCTCCCGGGGAGCTTCATGAAACCAGAAGCCAGGAGAGAAAACTAGCAGATGATAATGCCATGTTCACCATGTGCCCTTCCAGCTGAGAGAGAAGCCCTGAATGTGTTCGCCACATGCCTTCTCACTTGAGAGAGAAACCCTGAACTTCATCGGCCTTCTTGAAGCAAGGTATCTTTCCCCAGATGCCTTTGATTGGACATTTCTATAGACTTGTTGTAACTGGGACATTTTCTCAGCCTTAGAATTGTAAACTTGCAACTCATTAAATTCTCCTTTTTAAAAGCCATTCCATTTCTGGTATATTGCATTCCAGCAGCTAGCAAACTAGAACACATGGTGAACATGGTCAGGGTTCTTCTCTCATTTGGAAGGGCACATGGAGAACACTGCATCATCTGCTAGCTTCTTCTCCTGGCTTCCTGTTTCATTAAGCTCCCCGAGAGGCATTTTCCTTTTTCATCTCCAAAGGTTGGCAGACTCTGCTTCTTGCGGCTACGTTGTTCTGCTCTGCTCTCTCTGAATCTCTCATTCTCCAAAATGTTTCCTCTTTTATGGGACTCCAGAAACTAATCAAGACTCACCCAAATGGGTGGAGACATGTCTTCACCTAATCCAGCTTAACAACCACTCTTGATTGGGTTATATCTCCAAGGAGATGATCTAATCACAGATTCAAATATACAGTATTGAATAGGGATTATTCTGCCATTATGAAATGGGATTTTGATTAAAACATGGCTTTTCTAGGGTCCGCATATTCTTTCAAACCAGCACAACCACTATGTCATCATCAAGTTCCCCCTGATCACTGAATCAGTCATGAAGAAGATTGAAGACAACACACTTGTGTTCACTGTGGACCTTACGGCCAACAAGCACCAGATCAAACACATTGTAAAGAAGCTCTATGACACCGACGTGGCCAGGGTTAACACCTGGTGAAGACAAGAAAGTCAACAGGCCCCTGATATTGCTAACAAAATTGGGATCATCTAAACTGAGTCCATCTTGCAAACTCTAAATATGTTTTTGATCATTAAAAAAAATGAAACTAAGAGTTTGAAAGGTAAGCATTAACCATCCATTATTTAAATATGATATATGGGTGTGAAGAACAGGGATGAATAGGAGACTCTTTCCCTACTATAAATATCAATTTGAATTTATTATTGACATAAAGACTGATAGAGAAGACATTCTAATACTGCCCATTTTCTTGAATTTTAAGAATTTGCCAGAATATATATTGATATTGATTCTGCACCATTTAAAAGATTAATCTCTTTTAGAGACAAATGATGCAAACAAGAACCTGTAGTGGAAGTGAAAATGCCTAATGGTTTCACTTCAATTTTATCATCCCAATAACTACACTATAAATCTTTCAGTTCTATTTCCATGATCAAATAATCTATACAACAGACACACTCAACAGCCTTCATCTCTAAATCTTCTGCCGTCAAAGCTCTACTCCCAGTACTACTCACCCACTCACCCTTTATTTTCTGAAGGTTAAAAGATGATGACATTGCTCTCCAGTGTCTGCTTGCTTGAGTGGTGCAAGAGCAGAACATGCCAAACAGTTTCACATTTATTTCTTGGTTTTTATATATACTAACCAGGCAGAAATCCTTTATTAGAGTCAGAGTTATACCTAGCAAGAAGACTGTGGATATCATCATTGTCCTCCTCATCATACTTAACAACCATCTATGATTTAATCAAAAGAGGAAAGTTGAGTTCAAGCCCTAATCTTCAGCCTTGATAGTATATTGAAATCACCTGGAGGGCTTTAACAATTATGAATGACTGGGACTGCCCCAGAGATTCTGATCAAATTGCTCTGAGGGGTAACCATATTCCACAGGTGATTCTCCTGTGCAGTCTCAGCTGTAAACTCCTTGAAGTAGGGAAAATGTCTAATTTATACACTTTTGCACCCAAAACCTAGCACAAAATAATAAATCAGTATGTATTGGTTGAATAAATGAATTTTGATGAAGATTCCTTTTCTCATCTGAACAAGGGCAGTTTACAATTTTATTTCCAACAGGTAGCAGGGATTCAGAAAGCTCTCTTATGCTCAGGTACACATTGTTAGAGCACAATTTCCTGAGAAGTAGGAGAGGCAGGAGCATTTGTTTAGTTTTTCTTCCTTAAAATTTGGACTTTAATTTGTAGGTTGAGCTAGCTAAGTTTTAGTTCACTTGATTTAACTATTTCTTAGTTTTAAAAATAATATAGAGTCCAAAGTCTGTCTCACAGAGAATCAAGATGGCGGCTTAGCAATGTGCTCATTTTAGTTCGTCCTCCAGAACAACTACTAAATAACCAGAAACAGTACAGAACAGCTCCAGGGGCCATGTCAGTGACCAGACACACAGCGTACCCCAGTCTGGATCAGCTGGACCAGCTGCGAGCACACCCCCCCCCCAGAACCATGAGTTCCCCAAGCCAAGGCAGCCAGCGCCCCTCCCCCATAGGCTTCATCCCAGAGGGGAAAGGAAAGGAACTTTACCAGCAGCAGGGGCTGAGCCCAACCAAACACCAATTGTGGCATTAAATGACAGATTCTGATGACTAAAAATAGGGCCCCAGCTCAGGTGAACCTGGTCAAAGCAGAGGTCACTCATTTTTGCCCTGGCACCAATGGGGCAGGGCTGACAGAAAAAGAAAAAAAGGGAAACAGAGGTTTTTGTGGCTGTATTTCTACAAAGGCTTGGCTGCCTTTGGATTCAGCAGCAGGACTTCTCAGGCTGCAACTGCCCCAGGCATAGGCAGAAACAAGCTTGTTTGAGGGAGCTTGTGCCTTCCCCAGGGGAGGGTGAAGCCCAACTCAGGTGGAATCCCTCCCTCAAGGAAATCAGACACCAGGGCTTGATAATTTGAAGCCATTAAAACCAGCCTACAACCTCTCCTCTGTCTCCACCATGTCCCCAGCAGGGAGAGTCTGCCAAACTTAAAGGTACCATATCACCTTATGCTGGTGGGAACTGCAGGCAGACAAGCACCACATACCGGGCAGGATAAGAAAAACAGAGCCCAGAGACTTCTTCACAGGAATGTCTTTCAACCTGCTGGGTCTCACCCTAAGGGAAAACTGATGCAGGTGACTCTTTTCTCCTGATAGGAGGCCAGTTTGGTCTGGGAAAATCCGGCTGGGGTCTATAATACCTACGTAGACCCTCCTAAGGGTGGGGAGGAAAAGGCACCATACAAGCAAGGCAAGAAACAAGAAAACAAGAACTGAAAAATTCTCCTCTGTTAAACAAAACCTAAGCTAGAGGTCCAAAAAAGCTGAACTGAGTGTCAAAGAACGGACAGACACAAATTCATCCAGCAAGAAAACCCTAGCTAAAAGAAGTGAAAGCAATCTCCAGAATAAACTGATTAAGGTAATTAAATGCCTAGACACCAGCAAAAAATAACAAATCACACTAGGAAAATTGAACATATGGCCCAGTCAAAGGAACAAACCAACAATTCAAATGAGATACAGGAGCTGAAACATTTAATTCAGAATGTACGAACAGACATGGAAAACCTCATCAAAAACCAAATCAATGAATTGAGGGAGGACATGAAGAAGGCAAGGAATGAACAAAAAAAAGAAATTGAAAGTCTGAAAAAACAAATCACAGAACTTATGGGAATGAAAGGCACAACTGAAGAGATGAAAAAAACAATGAACATGTACAATGGTAGATTTCGAGAGGCAGAACATAGGATTAGTGAACTGGAGGATGGAACATCTGAAATCCAACAAAAAAAAGAAACTATAGGGAAAAAAATGGAAAAATATGAGCAGGGACTCAGGAAATTGAATGACAATATGAAACGCACGAATATATGTGTTGTGGGTGTCCCAGAAGGAGAAGAAAAGGGAAAAGGAGGGGAAAAACTAATGGAGGAAATTATCACTGAAAATTTCCCAACTCTTATGAAAGACTTAAAATTACAGATCCAAGAAGTGTGGCATACCCCAAAGAGAATAGATCCAAATAGACGTACTCCAAGACATTTACTAATCAGAATGTCAGAGGTCAAAGAGAAAGAGAGAATCTTGAAAGCAGCAAGAGAAAAGCAATCCATCACATACAAGGGAAGCCCAATAAGACTATGCATAGATTTCTCAGCAGAAACCAGGGAGGCAAGAAGACAGTGGGATGATATATTTAAATTACTAAAAGAGAAAAACTGCCAACCAAGAATTCTATATCCAGCAAAATTGTCCTTCAAAAATGAGGGAGAAATTAAAACATTTTCAGACAAAAAATCACTGAGAGAATTTGTGACCAAGAGACCAGCTCTGCAAGAAATACTAAAGGGAGCACTAGAGACAGATACAAAAAGACAGGAGAGAGAGGTG